>JAVCKT010021241.1:9811-20129 GCA_032273925.1 Rhynchotus rufescens
TTGGGGAAGAGAAGTGCAGCCTGATGGACCTGTTCTGTGGCATGTGCCTTCAGGAACAGAGAAACGGATCCTAATTTAGCCTTGACTGATACACACGCAGGTAATATTGCAGTGCAACATGTGGCTGGTATAGCCGGTATTGAATCAGATCAAGGCAGGGGAGTTTTTTAGCAATGAGTTAAAGGCTGGTATGGAAGTTATGCTTACAACAGACTAGGTTTCTCTGTGATTCACACAGGTAAAGAAAATTTGAAATAAGCAGCAATTACCTGTGCTTTCCTGTTTAATTCTGCACAAATTAAATGACACAAACTAAATAAAAAAAGAGAAAAACATATGAGTTATAAGACAACTTGACAAGGCTAAGACGAATTAATAGAGGTGACATGGTTAAAATGGTCCTACATGCTTTGCTGTAGGTAACTCTTGAGAAAGCATCAAACAATGGAGGGAGGCGGAAGGCAGCAGTGAAAATCTAGCTGAAAACATCTATAACAAGAAGAGACTTCTAGCATGTAAAAGTCAGCATGAAAAGGTCACAAAAGGTTGTGTAGGTGGTGGAAGACACCACAGCGACCAACACCCCCCACAGAGATACAGAAGTGATATTTATCACTCAGGTCTATAAATAAAAGTACAAAGATTCAAAAGGGGACATAAGGGCTGACTGTCTCAGGAGGTAAGACCAAGCACAGGACACTGAGAGAAGAAGGGAACAAGCACTAAGGTGGTAGTTGCAAAGCGACTTAAAATCCAGGGAGAATTCTGTTCAGTGAAGGGACATCAAGGAGCTCTGGTGACATTGTCACAGCAATAGGTAAAGTAAATTGTCTAAGACATTGTTCCTTGGACTCTGGGAAAAAGTCCCTGGAGTTTAGGAATGCAGGACTGGACCTGCTTGGATTTTAAAAGCATGATGCTAAAAGACTTGGAAGGCATGTTATGAAATCTCTCTTGGCTTCTTCAAGAGGTTAAGAGATGTATATATGAGAACTGTATATACGAGAACTGAAGCCTCATATAGAGTACAATAACTTGGGGATGGATTAAGCAGAAGTCAGGATCTAATTCAAAGTGTTCTCAGAGTGTCAGTTCACATGTCGAGAGACATGTCTTTCATGTGTTGTGTGAATCTAGAAATGCCACGGAATAGCCCATGGTCTCTCCTGTTTTGCCTGTTCAGCTCCAGTCTTGGACTGTGTCCTTGGGCAAAGCAGTGTTGGTGAAAGCAAGTGTACCTGGTGCGAGGAGTGAGTTCAGGCCATTCGTCTAGTGATCTTCCAACAGCCTTACAGCCCCTTTTTACCAGCCTTGACAGTGCAGAGAAGCCCAAAGAAGAAAGCAACATGGATTCCTGCTTAAATTTGAAATCATACATTGTCGTGTTAGGCAGCCAGGTCCTTATAATATTGAAGCAACTCCATTTACAGCTAAATCAAGTCCTCATTGAAGCTGAGAGCAGGAGTGACCTGAGTGAAGGCTCTCCAGTGCAGGAAGAGACAAGATATGGACAGACAGGCCTTGTAGAACTTGGAAAGTTAGAAAGAAATTTTAAGACTGATATCCCTGACTGCTTTATTTCTGCTTATCACCACTTTGAGGCACCAAACATATGGATGCAGAGTCAACTACAAGGACTCAGCCTCACAGCCTGTGTAGCAGTTCCATAATATATCAAGTGTTTTCTTTGTATCTTTTCTTTCCAAATAATCACTGTCTTCCTGAAGCCATCATTAAGAGACATTTCAAGTAAAGATCTAGTTCCTTGCCTGACATACATAGGGAAAACGTCATTGTCTTCTAAGGAGCTCCAGCCATGTAGCACAGGAGAACCTAGGACAAGAGGTTTCTGAGCCCAAAGTGTTAATACAGAAGCAAGTCCTGTCACTGCAGCAGAGGAAGTGATATTAATAAAAGCATTTCAAAAAGTTCTGGATTCCTTCCAGTCAGACGGATATTTTTATTATGTTTAAATACCCATGTCAGGGTCTCATTTACTGCAGACATTAAGGAAAGGAAGGGACATTCTTGACTGTCACATTCCATATTTTTTCCACTCTGTCTCAGACACATTTGATTTGATTTCATCAAGGGAGACACTATTCTCCACAAAAGTAAATCTACTGTCACTTCTCTACTCAGCTGTTTCTCCTCCTTTCCCTTTTAAATAGTAATATCTACCCCTTCTCTCTAGAGACTTTCATGAGAAAGTCTGAAGAAGTACCTAGAGGAATAAACCAATATTTGGCAACTGGGGACACTGAGGCAGAGTGGGGAAGTGACTTATCTGTACTTACCCACCAGTGATCCCCTAAAACAGAGCTGGGGCCAGAATTCAAATCTCCAAAATCTCAGGACAATACGTGGCCACCTATGGCTCACATGAACTCAAAGTCAAGCAAAGTGTAGTCTACATGGGTAATGGATTTTAATCCCATGAATGTGGCTGGGACAGAAGCTTATTCTTCTTAGTCTCTTCTACTTCATCATGACTTCAGAAAATTATCTGTGCAACCATGCCATCCATGCTGGATCACTTCTGTCTTGAGGGCTTGCCATTTTCTCCCTTTGTGTAACTGCATCTGTAAACTGGAGAAGACATCCTTTGCAAAACTGTCTGTCTGTGGTTAAAGCTTGACATAAGAAAGAACAATATCTCAACTGAATAGTCCAATTTTAGGAGCATCCTCTTCTTAGGTAGCAGTCAACTAGAAGAAGTTGTTTCCCATTGTGTGGGGAATTCCAACATTTCAAAATTTGTTTTGGTAATTAGAAGCTGTGATATTTCATGGAATGGAGAGTCTAAGCTATTTTAAGCCATAAACACACTTATCAAAAGGGAGGCTATTAGCCTGTTCTATTTGGCACAGGTGGGGACTCAGCTGGCCTGAGGTATTTAGCCCTGACCACCATGATTTAAAAAAAGTAATAAAGCATTTGGAAAACGTCCAGAGGAGAGTAACATGAAGGAGAAGAGGTTTAAGAAAACATGACCTATAATGAAAAGTTGAAGGAATTGAGTTTGTTTAGTCTAGAAAAGCAGTGAAGGAAGGGAGGTAGGATAAGAGTCTTCAAACACATAACTGCTGTTTTAAAAGGGGACAGTGATCAATTGTTCTTGATATCCACTACTGGTAGGACAAGAAGAGATGGGCTTAACTCACAAGAATAGAATTTTAGGTTAAATATCACAAAATGCTTCTAACTCTGCATACAGGAAGAGCATACCTGGATGGTCTGCCACTAGGGGTTTTTCAGAACATATTAGACAAATGTCAGGAACAATCTAGATATACTTGATGCTATATCAGAGGTAAGGGTTAGGTTGGAGAACCTCTTGAGGCCCATCCCAGCTTCGTCTTCCATCATGCTGTGAAATGCTTTACCTTTATAATGCCAGCACATTATCACAGAAGTGTCAGAGCATATAAAACATCTTCTAACATTGTGCATTATACTTCTAATTAATGAAGAATATTTACAAAATTTTAGTATTAAAGGTCAAAACCAGCATATAAACTACAATAAAATGAAAAAATCTAAACAAAGTGAATTAAGTTAATTCACAGTAGATATATTTTAAGTGCTGCCAGTGAGAATATTAACAAAGTTGATTGGCTCCCACAAACATCTTGATTTTCATAAATCAGCCTTTTTTTTTTCTTAAAGGAAGGTATAAAATCAAAACAACATTAACCAACTCTGTCACATCAGGAGGGCTGATATAACTTAATAACATGGGTCTCAGTTGTTTAACTCCAGCTATACACAGAGAATGTATTTTCAGCAAAATCTCACTTCCTGCATAGTGGATCTGGGATGGGAAATGGTATTTATAGTACAATCCCCCTTCCTTCAGAGTTTATGAAGGGCAGTTCTTGCAGGGGAACGTGTGTGGGCAAACCAGGAGAGTTTTCTTTACCCTTATTAGAGAGGCTGAAGATAACAAAATCTTGGCAGCTGCTGAGGGGAACCAGCAAAGTTATCATCCCTGTAAGTGGGATTTAATGTGTGAGGAGTGATCCAGCCCATGATAATTTCCATATGCTTGGAAAAGAGAGAGAGAGAAAAAAAAAAGACTAAAAAATTGCAGAAAGTAAAGACCTAATTATCTCTGTCTTTAAGCCTCACTGCAGGTTGCATGGAAATTTCTTTTGGGTCAAAGAAGTGCAATTACTTGGTAGTCTGTGGGGAGATGTCGTCCTGTAATCACCTGGTATTTGTTTACCAACATTTCTTATTAAGTTTCCCTTAATTAAACAGCAACTGCTTTGATTTTGTGTCCTGTGATTGAAATTGTCATTGACCCTGCATGGGTATGAAAGCTGCTCTGGCCTGCAGATGTGGACGCTGATATCATTAATGGCACATACATTACCAAGGCTTCCTATTTGCCATAAGATTCTTAGGCTCTTGATGGCATGGGACTTTATTTTATTGCACAATTGCTGGAAATGATTTTGTCCTAACCAAAATTCAGAGGCTTCATGATGGAATAACATGCTTCAAGGTTGTATTTTTAAGAGATATAGGTTAGCTGAGATTACACTCTTCCTTGGAAATGGTCAGTATGGAGATTATACTTTACAGCCCAACAGCTAAGTGCTGATCCTTGATCATAAAGATATGCATGGAGTTGTTTCTATAGATGTCAGTGGAGCAAGCTTGGGCTGCAAATATGCAGGTGGAGCCCCTTTGAGGAAGAGATGTCTGACCTGTGCTCCATGCTTCTGGATAACAATGACACCATTGCAGGTGATTGGGTTGTCACTATAACATGGTGACCCCAATGATCATTGCAATTAGCTAACAGAGAGTTGCAAGAGAAGCCAGTGAAAAATAACAGACAAGGAGAAGGTGTAGTGAACAGAATACCTTTTCAAAATAATCATTAAAAAAACTTATTTGGGCTCCAGAAAAAGTCCACTTTAGCACTGGTAAATAAGCGGGGCAAATATGACTTAACTGAGCTGCTTTCTGGAGAAGCTATTTTTCTCCTTTTGACTGCAGTTTGAAAATGAAAAATAAAAAGGCCAGAGAAGTGTGGGTGAATGTTGGATGTGCAACCCCCAAAGCAAATAATTCATAATGAATGCCAAATCCCATTTTAATTCATTCAATGTTGTCTCTATACGGCAGGATATCTAGAGGCCAAATACTGTTCTCCATAAAGTTGGTGCAATTCCATTGATATATTGATTTTGGGAGGTCATACCAGATTATCATAATGGTTCCTTTAGGCCATAAAATCTGTAAATATGAAAGTGTGAGGAGAAGTTAAGGAGAATGCAGAAAACTTTGTGTTTTGGGGGAAAAGAGAGGGTAGTTTGAGGGAGTGTAAAGTAATAGAGCCTTCTGCTTTTAGGTCATGAACATAAACACTTTTCAGGCTGGTGGCTGTTGAAAACTGCTTCTGTTTGATGGCTCTTATGTAAAACCAACTGGCAGCTTCTGCTCAGTTCCTTCGAGCTAAAAATCTAGTGAAGTCTATAAAGACAATTCTGAATTCAGCAGGTCTCAAAATGGGCCCTCAGTGAATAAATGCCTGCAATAACATCAAACTGTCCATCATCTGATGCGTCTTGCATTCAATTTAACCCTCACCTTTTTACCCTCCTAACACAACCCAGCTTTATTTGAATATCTGCTTTGAAAAACAGGGAGAAACAATGACACCCTTTTAAAAACTGGCTCTCATATGGGGACCACTGTTAGAAGAGATTGACATTCTGTAAAAAAAAATGTTGCTGCAAGAACAGATTGAATTTCCCCCACAAAAGTCTCTCAAATACCCATATCCCTTCTCCAGGGACAGGTTTTCCATAAATATGCAACATTTGTGTGTTGTTATTGTTGTATTTGTAATTATTTTACAACAAGTTTTTTTCTTGTACAGTATCTTGTCAAGATGTCATCAATACAATTGCTTTGACATTTTTAGTGCGGCATTTGGAAAGCAGGTTGGGTTTTTCAGTCCAACAAGCCAGTATAAGCCAGTCTCTAATACTTAATTTCTCTATGAGATCCTTCACTTCTATTATAAACAGATCCAGCAGTTGAGAGATAAATTTCTTGGTAACAGTTTGGACTTTTTTATGAACCACCTGCAAGTTTTCTGCAAACAACATGTTTTATGGGAGCTCAAGGCAATGTTCACCCATCAAGACCTGACAGTAAGAAGTGGATGAATGAGGCCTTATCTCAGCCACACATGTAACCTTCTGTGTCCCCTGGCTTGACCTCCCTCTGCACTCATTTATGAAAATGATTCATCTTTAAAGAGCTTCCTTGCTCTGCCTGGAGGCTGTAGATCTTTCTGCGCTGGACTTGTGTAGGCTGAGGTTATAAACTTCAGCATGGAAGGCATACGGAGGGGCTTAATTTTGAACATTAGGAAAAAAAATAAAAAGTGTACACTGTGTACACATTTAAAGAGGCAGGTTAAAATGTGGACAGTTAAATGTATTTTTCCATGAATTTTCATGAACTTTAAAAAGTGGATGGATAAAAAGGGGGTTCATATCTCTTTTAATATTGGATTAGATTTTTTTTTAATATCTATTCAATCTTGTTATTTATGCTGTTGCATTATTTGTATTTTGATGTGGACAACAAACATCCCAAAGGCATTTCTATAATTAATATCACTTTCTGTATCCCAGACATTCAAATTAAATTGTACTACAGTTCAAAATCTAGATGATGATGATGATGATAATAATAATAATAATAAACAGTTTCATGACAAAATAATCTTTTACATTTATATAAATAATAATTTTAGTCAACATCCAAGTGGTTCTTTAGCAGTATTTAAATTTCAGAGATACTAAACTTCATTCAGCTAATGAACTCAGACATCTTAAACTCCTTCCTGCCCTTTGACTGTTACAAGAAGTAAACCTCACCCTTCTCACCAAACCTGAATGTCTAAGACTTAGCAGTAAAAATAACCTTTAAAAAATAAAACCTGCATCAGCCTCAGAGTTAAATTACATGTTGGAGTGTCTCGGGGCAGAATACTTTTGCTATTAATTTAGGATTTGTCTCCTTTATATAAACAAGCTACCCAAGCTGTAATCTGAAAAGCTTGACCATCCATGCAGGAAAAAAAAAAAAAAAAAGAAAAAAAGAAAAACCTCTCACCTATATTTGGAGATCATTTAAGCCTGTGCGAATTTATTCATCTGGGCAGAATCTGGGTTAGAGGCTGATTCTATTTTGCTTTGAGCTGAAACTTGTTCTTCAGAATGCGTGCAAGCAAAATTCACTCCTACAGGCTCTTCAGTGTCATTTTAGCCGATTTTCTCCTGAGGTCTAGGAAAATCTTCCCACCATAAACCTCATGGGTAGGCAACGAACCCAAGAGAGGCTAAGCATAAAAGCTCTTGAATTGTGTCTTCAAAGATAGGTGGGTGAGGACACAAAAGACAAGGACACAATCAGATGGGTAGGACTTAATTGAAGGATTATTTGCCCTTCAGATAAGCAGATCCTGCAGTCAGATTATTTACTTAGGAAAAGCAAATCCCTGAGGATCTCCCTGAGATTGTTGTAAGACACTGAACATGGGTCTGAGAGCAAAACACTAGAATGGAAAGTGTCTGCTCTTATCTGATTTTCTCTCCTCAGTGATCATTTTTGTTCCACAAATATATGAAACAAAACATTTCTAGTTAGCCTAATGGCATAGCATCAAGGAGCTTTTTCTAGTTATTCTGGGAGAAATGAAAAGATTACAAGAATATTGTAATTATCTCCCAAACAAGCAAATCCTACCTCTTCGTAATTTCTGTTAAAGAAAATTCTGAACTCTCATGGTAGAGCAATGAGGTTCCCTCATATAATTTCTGCTGTGAAGTGACACAGTGAACTAAACTTCTGGTAGCATGTTTATGGTTCCAGGCCTATAGTAAACAGGACATGGAAGATTTCCATGTGTTTTTCAGTGCTTTCTATTTCACAGAGTCTCACCTGCATCACAGAACTATCTTTCACCAGCTGATCCAGCATCATCTCAGAATTAGTTCTGTTTTTTTTGTTCCCCTTATATAGATAAAGTTTTATAGAACCTGATTTAGTTGTATTCACATTCATCAAATCCCTTTGGTTCTGGTGACACCACTGGCCATTGAATTTTTCTTCCTCTCCCTTGATTTTGCATCCATACATCTATACGATACACTTCTAACTCCCTATAATCCTCTTTTGCTAAGCCTTTTCCTTCAAGTCAACAAGTCAAACTATGCTCTGACATGCCTATATTAATACAGCACTCAAGACAGCTGAAAAATATTTAATATGACTATGTAGGTTAATGCAGTGGACTGCAAACACTGGAACCAATGTAGTATCAATCAGCTGTACTCTGGTGCTCAGTAGAACTAGTTCAGATGGATATAAGCTTTTTCTCCCTTGCCACTTAGACATCCCTTTTGCCTCTTGTGAAATAGATGCTACATCAGAGAGATCTCTGATAAACCAAGCAACTATCCTCTATGTGTCATTTAATTTATAGCCAAATTTGTGACCATGGGGTGAATGTGGTTGTACATGTCCAGGATGTACAAGGGAACAGACTTCCAAGGAAAGTTGTCTTTGAAAATACAACGCAAGCTATTTTTCCCACCAACATAAATCACCAAGGAGCATTAATAGTTTTTGTTGAAATCTGATGAAGCTGAAGATATTTTAGGTTGAGTTTGTTACTGGGATTTTTGTTTAGTTTGTGCATTTGCAAAATCATTTCTTAGTGTATAAATTTCAGCGTCTTCCCAGTGAGTCTATGAATATCACCAATTGACCAAAGGAAACCTGGTTTATTCACAGAACATCTGTCACTGACACATGGCTTTGAGATTTAGTATTTGGACACAGAAGTCTCATGACTGTGTTTATGGTACTTGATTAGGCATATCTAATATGCTTAAGAGGAGTGAAGATTGAACGTTTGATGCAGCCAGTCTCTGGGAAGGGCTGAATGTCAATTGGAGAGGGAGGGACAGAGACAGACAGCAGAGTTCTCATCTGTAAAAGATAATAACACAACTGTGGAACAAGAAGTTTAGCAGCTCTCATAAATGAAGTGTATGTGATCTATGTTATCTAACATAACATAACACTAACCTGATTCAGATAGCTTGAAGATATTAAAGATTCTGGATACAAATGAGTCAAGCTTCTATTCTATCCTTTTCTATTCTATCCTATCCTAGCTGTTGCATTACAGGTGTGGTATCAAAGACCCACACCCACCAAAAGACTTACATATCATAACATTCAGTTTAATAGCTTCTAATTCTCCGGAGCTTTGTTCATAGTGTGTCGCCCAATTTAGGCATGTAAACTTCCTATGAAATATGCATTGAGGAGAATCAAACACCTAAAAAAGGGATTAGCATATTCCAGCACTAGGTAAAAGCCCAATCTGATGGTGGGAAAGTCAAGGATAAGCATGATGATTTGTATTCTCTTCTTAGGAAGTCAACTCCAGACTTGAGGGAGATATTGTCTTCCATTCAGGCTTCATGGTATACTACCAGTCCCTGACCTTCATCTCTAATAGGCTTTGGCTGAAATATTCATCTGGCATCTTGGAGACTCTTTTTCAGGTCTGACTGGAGGAGACCTGAAGTAGAAGAACTGAGTCTTCTACTTGAAGGAATTAAATGTTAATCTTTAGAGTCATTTTGTTTCAAGATGAGTTTTATCTGAAGAAGAACAGAAGCTACTGATGGACAGAATAATCTCTGTACTCTTACCTTCAATACTTTCTCAAGGGTTGAAAAACCTAGTTCAGTTCCATCACTGTCAGTTAGGAATATTGTAGCTTTGGACTAAGGTCATTCCTAGCCCACATACACATTTAATCAGTCAAATATTGAGATTATTTTTGCAGAAGATGTTTTGCTGAGAGGATAGCTGAACAATTTCTATATATTCCTGCCTCTAGATGCTGATTTCACTGTCATCATGATCCAGGTTTGTGCTCATGCAGAGGTAAAATCCAGTGTGCTAGAGCATCACTGAATTTGATAGTGATTTGCAACAGTGTAAGAAGCAACCCTCTCTATTTGAGAGAATAGTGGCTAGTTTCAGTGCTTGGGAACCTATACACATTTGCCTTTGAATCACCTCTCATTCCTTTTATACCCATTAATGATCTTTGAATCAGCATTTGGCAGTGGGAATGGCATTACAGAGAGGAATACAGCTACAGGGTTTGTTTTGGGTGCAGTGATAGTTTCTGGCTGTGTTGAGTTTCATGGAATACAAGACCTCAACCATGGGAAGAAGCCAGATGGCCTCTGAATGAGTT
>JAVCKT010021241.1:29220-54351 GCA_032273925.1 Rhynchotus rufescens
CCGTCCCTCCTGCCCTCCTTCCCTCCTTCCCTCCTTCCTGCCCTCCTCCCTCCCTCCCTCCCTCCCATTATTCTTTCCTTTCTTCCTTTCTTTTGTACTTTTCGTCCACTCACTACCATTCCCCAATAAGCTGATGCCATCAAGGAGACACAAATTGATCCTCTCAGCTGCCCTAAAGTATTTGGAAAAATATCATCCACCCCTTTATAGATATTGATACACTCTTTCTGACATTTAACATCAATATTTATTATCATCTGGAAAGTGCTAATGCCATGATCAGTGTTTCAGAACTGAATTTGAGTTTGGAATTCCCATGTTTCTTCAGTATTTTACATCATAGGTTAAGCTTACACTTTGTCTTTTCTATTTGTGCCCTAAGGAAAAACAATGTTGCTTGTGGGCAATCTGGAGCCTGAGTCATATCTCATCTTATATAACTCTTCTTTATATTAGCCCTAGAATTATGAAGAAGAAATAGACTTGGTAGCATTTTATCTATGTTTCAGTTATTTTCATCTAATATTCTGAGAGCTGGAAGAGCACTACTGTTAGCATGACTTTGCTTTAGGACAAGTACTTGATCTGAAGAGTTGACATTTTGGTAAACCTCACCTTCTGTCATTACAGATAGGTTGATTGTTTATGCAGATGGCGAATAATACAGGTGTGAGTATGCTCCCTTGTGGTAAGCCATTTGTTGTCACATTATTTACTGCATTTCTTGCAAAGTTCATCGTGAAATCATCTGTTTTCTAATAAAGATTTTATTAGGCACACTCTCTGATGTTACTTCAGGATGACAAACATTTTGGCAGGACATCCCATTAGCTCAGGCAAGAAAAGGAAGTAGAGATGCTACTTTTTTTTTCTCTCACCAGTAACAGAATGTTGAAAATACCCATTAAGCTCTGGAAGATCCTAGGTTTAATTCCCTCTTCTGCTTAGGCGGATTTGAACTTGTCTCTCCACTTCGCTGACTGCCTTAACAACTAGGCTAAGGAGTATTTTAGGGCAGGGCTTTCTCAGTTCCTCCTACTAAAGCCATTTCACTTTGCATAGATTAATTAAATATTCATGGAACAGGAAGATGGCAAACCTATGCAAAAGACTATATAACTTCATGGTGTAGTCTTTCATTTGGAGGTAGAGACCTGGCTTCCATTATCCACATCAATGAATACTTAAATGAAAAACACAGAAACATTAGTTGAAGCAGGCACAGGAACTGAAGACTTCCCCTTCCAGGCAAATAATCTAACCACTAAACTAGAAAGTCATTCTCCTCATGACCCAGGAAATAGTGAAATATGGTATACAAATAAAACTGCTCCAACAAGAGAACTTAAGACAGGTCTGTCTTGAAATCTTGCACTGTGAATATTCACTCATAACTTCAGCCTTGGGTTCAAGTTCCTTGAGAAGAAAGCTATGAGTTTTAATTACCAAGGTGTGTACTGTCCACTTCTGGTAAAAGGAAGAGAACTTACAATATTTCTTGCTCTTGCTCGCCTGCTTATTTTTTCATGCCTCTTCCTTTAGGTGATGAAAGGACTGGTGAGTTGACGAATGGTGAGTTTGTTTTGTACAATGCTTGTTTTGCCCTTTTATGCCCTTCCTGGCTGAAACAGGTGGATAACCTACTGCTTTCTGCACTTGTTTTGTAATTGCATCTTTCCCATCATTGGAAATCTCTGCTAGAGGGAAGGGAAATGTATGTGGCTGCTAGCCTCTTCATATAGGGCTTTGATATAGAAGAAGAAGATGATAAGAAATATTCTTGATCTTATATCTTACTGACCTCCAGGCAAGTTGCAGCTGAGTCTTGCATCTGCCAGAGAAGAGCAGATGCATAATGGCATAACTATTTATCTCACGGTACACAAAGTAATATGTAAAATCACTTCTCACCTTTTTGGCCATTGGTCTTCTCACTTCTAGGTTACCTTCCTCATTGTCAGTTCTACTGAGGTTTACTGGGTAGATGAGCTCTGAAACATGCACTTGTTGGGCCATGCAGACAAAAGAGGAGCTCTTTTCATGGATTTGCCTCATCTGATTTTAAATATCGGCAGTAGAATTGGCTGCATATGAGTTAATCACCTATGTTATTACATTAGTAGTCAATGGAGAGAAAAAGAAAGATGGAAAGAATCTCATCCTAATGCAGAAATAAATACAGAGTAGATGAAACTTATATTTTAAGTACTTTTTGCTCTCTATTGCCTATTGAGGATGTCTACTGTCTAATTGATTGTCACACGCTGCTGTGTCTAATTTAGAGGTAAGTATCTATACTATAGCCATCAGAAGAAGGGAGGAATCGTTTCTATTCTTTGTTTCTTTATATAGCTGTTTCTCTCTATTTTATTTTAGATCAAATTTATTTTATGAAAATAAATTTAGGTCTGGCTTTGATCTCTACTGTTTTTTTCAATCAGTAGATTGTCCTCCTGCATTTCCACTAAGACAATAAAGAGTCAGGATGTATGAGCGCGTACTGGAAATGCCTTTTTATGCAGCAGTGTGATAGTACTTCTCAAAGACATGAAGCTTCATCTCAGACATTGTGCAGCTGAGTCACTGACACTGGTGTGACTAGCATTCTGACTCCGTGATATGCCGCAGTAAGATTTGATATAGTTTCTACACTGATTTCTATATTTCAACCAACTTTCTATTTCCACAATGAATCCACACATTGAGAAGACAAAGTGTAAAAGCAGAAAGAACTCAGTAATTTGCCTTTAAATTTGTCTATGGACCAATTTTTGCCCTCATCAATGGGTTGCAACTTCCATTAACTTCCCTGTTCCTATATCCAAAGGCAAAATTTATGCTTATCTATCAATCTACCTACTATTTTATCTACTATCTGTCTGCTTATAACTCTATTAATTAGTTAATGTTTGTAAAACACTCAAAAGATGTAAAGCCCTATAGAAATGCTAAGTATTATAATTATTGTTATCTGACTGCTGTATCTCTTTACCTATCTAGCTATCTACCTTCTCTATCTATTATAATAACAATAATACTTAACACTTATATAGTGTTCTTAATCTTCAAAGTACTTTGCAAACATTAACTAATTGATCTAATCTAGTCATCTTGCAAACAACTCCTTTAACAAACCAATGGTTGTTTTTGTAAAACAAAATTCTTTGCAAAATAGAAGAATAATACTTGGAGGGGAGGGCATTTTGTAAAGGTTTGACTATGATATGGTAATAAATATGTATAATAGTAAAGAAGTAAAAAGATGGATGAGGCTTCATAACTAGACAACATAGATCTTCCAATCAAACAAAGAGCAATAACATTTATATTTCTAAATAGTCCTTTGACTTTTTAGGTTTCAGACACATATCAAGAACTGCTCTATGATTGCCCTGGCTGCTCAGTTATTACCTAATTGCCTGGCTTAATTTTTGACTGCCCTCTTCAAGACAAATCTTCTACAGAGAGACATAAATGAACCAGCCTTGCCACTTAGCTTTAGAAGTAGGAACTTGTTCTGGCCCTGACATACTTAACATGTGAGGCACAACTATAACGAAAGACAATCCAGGCCTTATGTGGCTTATAATGTAACCAGACAGCTGAAAATGAAACAAAAACAGATAGAAGAAAGATTCTATTTTCCATTTGATGAAAGGGTAAGCTCTCCCCTCCACCCTCTGCTTTTTCTTGTGTTTTCCTATCTGTTCTGTTTATTTGTCTACTTAGGCAAAATGTACTGGGACTTTTCTGGTAAGAGCTGACTTCAAAATGAGTTAAGATTCAAGACTTTGCTCAATATTGAATCAGCTAAAAAGAACATTTCCCAGCATTACTTCCTTCAGCATCTAGGTTACCATGAAAGAAATAACAACAAACGTCTATTTTCTTTCTCAGTCTCTAAAAACTTAGGTAACACTGAAAATCTCTTGCAGCCATAGATGCATTTTGCTGAAAAACAAACACTCTCTCTTTATCACTGCAAATAATTTCTGAAGTACAACTTCCTTTTCTTTAACAGTCTTCATATTGCTGTCATTCCACAACACGCATATTTGTAAATGAATGAAATGATAAAATAAAATAAAAAAGAGAGTAGCACAGGTTTGAATACAGGCTAATCATTTTTTTCAGCAAGACAGGAGCAGCATATTGAGTTAAGACAATTAAGGATAAATCAGGCTTCTAGTACAATCAATGAAAGGGATGGCCTGGATGTTTCTGTTCTGAATGTGGTGCTCATTGGAGAGGCAGGAGTGGCTGGGATTCAGGCAATACTGGCTCAACTATCTTAATGCTTTCCCTGATAATGCACAGCGTTAATGTAGTCCTGTGGTGCTTTCAAAAGTTTCCACCTGCCTGCAAAAACAAAGGTTCCTAGGTAAAGTTATGTCTGCAAATGAAAAGACAGCTTATAGCAAGCAAGGGTGATTTTTGAAATAAGAGGTAATAATAGTGACCTAAAATAAAGTGCAGAGGTTTCAAAATACTGAATCAGGAGTCTGGGAGACTTTTTCTAGGGAAAGTGAAGGTACCACTGAGTGTTTGCAAAAGATACAAGCTCTCAGTAACACACCTATAGGTGGATAAGTGAATCTAATGCAGGAGGAGGGCTTTGGATCCCATTTAGAGTAGCAGCTAAGGAATCAGTCTTTGATTTTAAATAGTTTTGATAGGGCCATTCCTCTCCCTCTTCTCACCTTGACCCTCTGCATTCACTGCAGAAGGTCTTCACAGAATATCTTGTATAAATATAAATACAAATACAACCATAAATCATCCTCCTCCTGCTTCCCTCATCCCCTTTATCGCCCTGAGAAAGCCTCCTGAAATGCTTCTTAGAGAAGAAATTGAAAAAGCGTCCCTCTCCTCCAAGCAAACAAAACCCACCACACAGAAACCCAAACCTCCTGGTTTACTTGAAATCAAGGCAATTTTGAGAGCAACTGTTACTTACACTGTTTCTGCAGTGACGCAGAGGAGGACCGAACATGTTTTTAATTGCCGAGCCGAATGGTTATGCATGGGTCCTGTCATGCTTGCGAGAACTTGTTTTCCCCCATCCTTCCCTCTCCTCCCTGCTGAGACAGCCTTGCCAAAGCTCTGCTTGCAAGTGGTCACAGAGAAAACACAAAGCCTCGCAGGGATTTGGGTAGTAGATGTCAATCTGTCAGGTGTCACCAACGTTGGATATATCTGCTGATCTGTTACCACTTGCTAATTACATATTTGGCGACTAATTGTCATAAATCTTGGTAAGAGAGGTGGAATGAATGCAAGGCTTTCAGAACTGCGCTGCATGGATGAACTTGCAGGCAGCAAGTTGCAGAGCAGAAATGATGCATCCCGTGTGAGGGCGAGCTCTTCTGCTGTGTGATAGCCCCATGAATACACATATGGTGGAACATGCCATTTTGTTCAAAGCAGACATTCCTCTACAGAAATGCTGAGTGTCCAGGACTGGAGTAAAAATCGAATGATCATTGAAGGATTTTGGTTAATTAACCCAGAGATGCCTGTGATTACTGCCGAGGAGAGTTTTTACAAGATGAAATCTCATCCAGCTTGTCAGGCAGACCTTTGGATCCACTCTGCAGGAAGCAAAGTAAAACTGCTGTGCAACTAAAATCCTGACTCACTTTAGCTGTGCAAACCCCCAAATCAAGCATAGTCTCAGGAGAGATCTGGATTGCTCCTAAAACTTAGTGAGTTTCATGTCTCTTTGTTTATCTTTTCTGACATAACAGTCCCGTCTAGTTATTTACCATCTTGCACTGCCTTGTTTATAACTTCCCGTTTGTTTTGGCAGCTACAATGCAGGGTGGAGAGAGGAAGGCCCAATCTTCAACACCTCAAAGGCACCTGATTTTCTTAGGTAATGGGCATCTTCTCTGAAAATCAAGTTCCATCTGAAGTCAAGTATCCAAGAATAGCTGGAAATTTCTGTTACTCTTACTACTACTACTCCTACTACTACTACTACTACTCTACTTAGATTGCAGGCTCTGTGTTCATGTGCATCAGTATTCAGGTGGCTAGTAATACCAGTAAAAATTCAGTGCTAAATCTGTGCTATTTACCTAAGGTTGTATGTAGAAAAATTGTATCTCCTGAGTATGAATTCCTTGTTTTCAGAAAAGTTCTCTTTATGTTTTTCTCTTTCCTGCTTTTTTTTTTCTTTTTCATTGGTTTTCACACTGTCTTCAGTGTGTTTCTACTAAACTAAATTTTCATCTAGACTAAGATTAGCACTTTTGAAAATATCAACTAATATCTCTCTCACATTCCACTCAAAATCTGCCAATGTTCTGTCACAAATTCGACTCAAAATCTGCCAGATTTTCTAGGTAGGAAGTCATAACAGTCTATTTTAAGATCCGTTTTCATTAACACTGGCTGAAAACTCTGTAGTAGAATGTTTATTTTCACAGTTGATAGAGCTGATTCACAGTAACTCAAACATTTTGATGAGATGGTTCAGTTTTGATTCAGGTGTGATGGATTCCAAGCAGAGTGGAATTAGCCTCTAATGACTAGATATCCACTGGCTTTGAAAACCCTATAGCCTGGTGGATGTAGGGATTCAGACATGTCAGCACTTTGGGGTTGTTGCAAACAAGGGACTCCTGACAAGCAGTTAGGAACCTGAAAACATTAAAAAAAACATAGAGATCAAAAGGATTTTTTGTTGTAGTTGTTATTGTTTGTTTGTTTATTTGTTTCCTGCCATGTGAGAAAGGAGACAGGACAATCCAGAACATCTTTACTCACTTCTCTGTGCTTCAATGTCTGATGCCCTATCTCCCTATGAAGCCAGGATCCATTGTTTTGTCTGGATTTTTATTTTATTTTATTTTATTTTATTTTATTTTATTTTATTTTATTTTATTTTATTTTATTTTATTTTATTTTATTCTTTACAAAGCATGTTTATATGATAGAACTAAATGTAATATCTAAGTATTTAACTCTTTTCTACAGTGAATGATTCCCCTCTGCAAAGTTCTAGTGTTTGTAGCATGCCAGGCCCACTAATGTTAATGTTAACTGTTTAGTTGAATATGTGTTAATCCCTCTGTGGGAAATGCAATCTCTCTTTTGTGGAAGAGTGAGAATTTGCTCTGTATATTATTAAGTCCACACAGGTGAAGGTCTTTCAAACTAAATTCTTTAACATATGGTCTTAATTTTCCAGACAAAATTTTTGTGTACCAAATTCATCTTGTTTCCTGCAGAAAGCAGAGATTCAGGTCAATAGAAACCAAGCAAATGGACTAACACACACACACAAATCACCCCACCCATTTCCCACCAACTTAAAGGAGAAATCTCCAAAGAGACATATTTTTTAGTTCTAACTTCACCAAAATGTTATAAGACTGACTTAAAATCAATCATCTGTCCTCAACTATATCTCCCCTTACTTTTTGATAGTGCATATCAATTAGTGGCAATTGGTGCTTATCAATTAGAGCCAATTCCTGGATATGGACCTGTGCCATGTGCTCTAGGTGTCCTTGCCTGAGCAGGGGATTTGGACTAGATCATCTTTAGAAATCACTTCCAACCTCGACTCTTCTGTGATTCTGTGTGATTCTGTGTAATTCTGGAATATTAGCCTCTCCAGCCAAATTAATACAGAAGGTCTAATTGCCCTGTCACAATGATACGGATCATCATTCATATCCAGAGTGAAGTGATTATCCTGTAAAAGAGTTATGAATAATCTCAGAATCCAGATGAAACAATTGGAAAAAATCACTTCATTGGAGTGTTAATTCTTCACTTAGTAGCTCACTGCCTCCAGAGCTAGGAAAAGACTAAGAAACGCCACCTAGCCCAGTGATTTCTAATCTGTTGCTTTGCTTTCCTTGTACCCCTGGAAAGGGCAAACAAATAGGACCAGATGTTTATTGGATGTGAGTGACTTCCATCCTGCATGGTCATTTCCCTTCTCCCACTGCATAGATTTCTACATATGTGTGCCTGTGTGTGAGCATGAGCATGCAGGTGCATGTTGGTGTAAATCACACCCACTTTGTTCACACAACCCACTTGCTGACTCATTCTGGTCCTGCTAGAGTTGGCGAATCCCCACCACCGTCTGACGAATAAACAAACAACCTAAAAATCAAATCTGGGTCTTGTAGCTTCTTTCTCCAGCAGTTCTTCACCTTCTTCTGCCCAGATCCAAACTCAGCCTCCTTCACCAATGACAAATGTGGCAGCCAGTGTGAGAGAGGTGTTTGACTCAATGATGCTTTAACACTTTGCAGACTGCTATCCTGGGTGATTATATAATTTTGCACATTTGGTTGACTGGGAATATGGAAAATTAATTAGTAGCAGAAAAGTACAGCCTTGCCAGCTATTAACTGAATTATAAGTAAGTGTTTTCTTTGTTTGGCAATATCTTACCTTGTCCTTGTGCCAAAAATATCTCATAACTTGGTATTATATTCTCTGAAGACAACCTTTCAATGACTTTGTATGCAAAATAATGTAATACTTCAAGGAGAGGACTTTTCTTTTTTTTTTCTTTCTCTTTTTTATTATTTTTAATGTTAATTTTTATTTTATTAATGAGAAGTGACAGAACTGGATTTTTACAGCTAAAAGTCAAGTGTTTGGAATGAAAAACTTTGTCCTTTTTTTTTTCTGAGTCACAATAAAAAATAAAAACTCCTAGCTAATAGCAAAAATAAGACAGAAAGAAAGGAGGAACCTTTTTAAAAAACTTTAATGCTATTGCTTGCTTATTTTCTGATGTGAAGTAAGCTGCTGTAGATGGTTAGGGAAAGGAGGAGAGAGAGAGACAGACTTGACACCTTCCTCCTACCTTTACTTTGTATTACACATGGGATGTTTTCCATCTACATATTTACCCTAGTAGAAAGACTGAAGTATTTGATGTGTACTGCAGAAAGAAAAAGAAAAAGAGAAAAAGAAAAAAGTAAACAAAAAGTAAATAAAGAAGGTCTCCATTGCTCTAGGCAAGTTTTGAAAGCAGTTATAAAATAGACAGTTTCTAATTTACCTCATGTTATTAATCATCACAATGATGATCAGGGTAAAGCACAGTATCATTCTTTAGTTCGACTTTCATGCTCATCAGGCTTTTCTGGTCCAATATTTCTATGGAGGTCTATGAGCAGATCAGCTTTTGACAATGAATTGGAGGTGAGGCTCTATGCAGTTGACTAACCTTTTTCTTTCAGACCAGTGATCACCTGTCTGCTGGAACCTGCTCGTTCTTCAGCCTAAACAAGCCTATACAGTATACAAGGCATGGGAACAGGAGTCAGATACGGAGCATGTCAGACATGCACTGGTGCAAGGCACCTTGTCCATTGGCTTATATTTTCAAGGGGATGGTCTGAGACAACATTCTGAATGTTTCTTATTCCCCAAAGGTGAGAAGGCACTCAGCAAATTTCTGCAGAATGGCTGCAGATCGCCCACGACGACTTGCCAGTTTTCAGAATTAATCAGTGCTGACTTGGAAGCACTTTCATCTGCAAAAACTCTCTTTCTTTCCTCCGCCCCCTTCCTCAAGCTGAAACAAGCTAGCAGGGATGTGATGAGCACCATGATGGCACTGTCTAGACATCTAGACCACTGCAGCCTTTGCTATTTTGTGAGCATGAGGTCTGTCACTGCAAAAGAGGGTGTCCACATGCATGAAGTAGCTGACAGGTTCATCTCACTCTCTTGGCCAAGCCCTCAGCCACAAAGGCCACGTCTAGTCACTTCAGTGAGCTTTCAAATGTCAACGGTTGGACTGATTAACAAGTGCAAGACATGCTGTTAACTGTGGTAAACCCCCAAATCTTCTAATAGATAATTTGTATACAAATGTCTTAGACAAGTTAGTCTGTGTAGAGTTTGCCTAGTTTTATTGCCTAGCAACAAATGCTGATTCAATTTCCTTGCTGCTAGTGGGGTTTCAGCAAGCCTTCCTTCAGGAATACTGCAAATGTTTGTTGGAGGGAATATGTGGAGTTCTTTAGTTCAATCTTTTGCCTGAAGCAGAACTGCTACCAACACCAAAGCAGGTCAAGTAGTCAACGATGAATTTATCAAAAGGAAGCTTGAAAACCTCCAAAGATGGGTATTTCACAGCGTCTCTGAGTTTAGTGTGGCATGACCTTAGGGAAGATGTTCTTCCTAATGACTAGACTGGAACTTCCAAGACACAGCTTGTGGCTCCTACCCCATTTTACCACCTACCACTGACAAGAAGGGTTGGTCTTCAACCTCTTTGTAACTCTCCATCAAATATCCATATACTGTTTCCCAATTGGATTACCTTTGCACTGCCTTTTAGACAGACCAAATGTACCCAGCACAGTCAACCTCTCCTTATAGGTTATATGTTATAGGTCCCTACACACCTTGCTAGCCCTCTGATGAACCCTATCTAGCTTCTCAACATCTTTATTGAACTGTGGGATGCAAACTGGACATAATGTTTGAAATGCAATCTCTCAAGTACTGCATAGAGCGTGATAATACCTCTCTTCAACCTTCTGGACACTTAATCTCGTCCTAATCTCCTCCTGCAAGCAGTTTGCTATATTCATGGTAAGAGGACACTGTTGTCACACATTCAGTTTGACATCTACTTTGAAGCTGGGCTGTTACTCACTCAGTCACATCCCAGCCTGTACTCATTCATGGTTGTTAAGTGCAGAAATTTGCATTACTCTTTGCCTCATGAGATCTTTCCTGCCCCAGTTCTTAAGTTTAAATGTCCATTCTTCAAACCATTTATGGTTTGAAATCTACTGTTTAGGTTATCAACGACTTGTAATTTTCTTCTTATCAGCTGCTAATTGGACATCAAGCTAATTACTACAATTTGAACCCAGTATCTGATCATTTTTTTAACTCATCTAGAAGTTTATTTATTTTTTGTGTCTCTGCTGATAATCCTGTAGGTGATACTGTTTTAAAGGTATACAACAATACTGTTTTAAAGGTATACAACATCTACTGCGCTTTGTGCATCCTCACAGCTGATTATTTTATTACAGAAGACAATCAAGTCTGCGAAACATGGTTTTCCCAGGACAAATCTGGACACAGTAAAATGTAGGACAGCCCAAGGCCTTTGTATATGGAGCTGTGCATGTGCTCTTCCTGCTCATTCTGAAGATTCAGACCCAGCAGGTCCCACAAACTTTAAAATTTTACACGGAAGTTTTCTTCAAGAGATTTGATTTATGGTTGATGTGTGAAGCCATAAAGTTACATCTCCCCCTGTGTGTTCTGTGTATTGGAAAGCCACCTCCTTTGGGTATGGTACTTGCAGAAGATATCTGTCTTGTTGAGGGGGAAGTGGGCTTGCAAATCTTCTTTTGTGTCAGGCACAGAGGAAAAGGGGTGGCTTCTAGTAAGCAGCAAAATAAGAAGAGGCTTTCTCTTCTCTTCAAAGAGCTTCCTCTTCCCCTTTTCTCTCTACTGCGAATTCTTTAAAAAGACCACCCTTCCCTTCTGCAGAACGAAGACATCAAATGTAACAGTGTGGTGGGGTATTTCCTTGTGAACATTGAGGTACCTTAGAAAGGTGAGGAGTTCACGGGAGGTTGTCTCTTGTGAAGCATGTTCTGACTGCCTGGCTTTGAATGCTGAACTGACTGGGAAAATGCTCTTACACCCTCAGGCAAGCAGTTTTGCTGCAAAGTCAAAGTTTTTCCTCTTACTCCCACCTTCTGCTTTCCCCATCTCTATTTTTCTTTTCTGGGGATAGAACCAAAATACTTGAGGCCTTGAGCATTTGCTGTGATTCTGCAAAGAAGGGGGAGGTAATTATGAAAACTGAAATTTCGTGGAAAAAGGATACTATCTGCAAAAAATTGACTATACATGCACAGTTGACTATAGGCACAGTTGACTAGAAATCCTACGTCTTCCATTTATTAAAATACTTTTCCATAGGAAAAGGTCAATATATGCCATCCCAGGATATAGGAAGCAGAAAAGTTTGCTTGTGCTCATGATGACATAAGTATATGGTCGTTTTATTGGCTAGCATGCTCAGAAAGGGCAGTCAGCCATCAACCAGCTGCATCAATTTTTTTCTTCGTGAAGTGGCATTTGAGTTCAATATTCTTAGAATATCTCTACAAGTCTCAGTTGTCTCCTTTTTTAGAGGAAGCTTTATGGCAAGTAAAAGAATAGAGGCATGTAGGCCAAGAATCTTGAACTCTGTTACCCCTCCCTCCCCCACATGTTTTTACCCCTAAGAACAGAGCTAGTGTCCACAAAACCACTATCTGTAGTGAAGGACAATGCAGAAATACACTCTTCAACCTGTTTTTCCGTAACATCTTCTAAGCGTTGTCATGTGGTCTAAGTAAGTTACAGATAGTTTCTGATTTACTGTAAAGACAGAAAATGGGTAACATATTCACTTTTACCCATGAAGAGCTGCAGGATGTATCTCAGTGGCTCTTACAACAGTTCTCTTGCCCTGTAGTCTGCCCCACATCCTTCTTGGAGGCTACTAGCTGTGACATGAAGATGGCTCAGCCATTTGTGAAGCCGTTACTCAAGCAATGCAGTTTAGACCTTTGTGTCTGGAAATGAACTCAGACCAATTTTGGCAGTGGGAAATTCGTGAGGAAGGGGAGGTGAGGATGGGAATCACTGCAGTAGCTCCATGGCTGAATCAGATTTATGAAAGATTTATCAAAACCACTCAGGAAATCAGTTCAAGTGGTTACAGATTTGCACAGAGTCGCTAAGAGATGCTGATAGCCTAAAACTATATGTTCTTATGCATTAGTATCACAGTCACATCTGCATTTCAGATATGTGGAGTTAAAAAGAGAAGGATTTCCTCTTCATCTTTCCCTCACAGGTGACAATAACTTTCTTCTTCACATCCAAGATGCCTTTTCTCAGAGCACACTAAATAAACATAGAGGTTTGTTTCAAGCTAAATCTCAGCAGTGACTCATATTCTTACAGGAGAGTGCATATAAATGTGCTTGATCATACTGGAAGTGAGTTGTGCAACAGCGAGGGAAAAAGCTTCTAATAAATTAATCCCTGTTCAGATGGCAGAGTTCAGCATTACCAGTCCATCAGTGAAAAGAGCAGAGGAAATCCTTAATCAAGAGTGATGTGAAAAGGCTACAATTATGCTTTTTAGCTCCCATAATGGAGAGTGTCAGAGTGTCCAAAGTTTGTGCATGTGTTTCTGGAGCTCAGAGGCGCAGAATGGAAGAGCAGGTTTTTGCTCTTGTCAGCACTTTGGTCTGTGTGTGGTTTCCCCATTGCCATTAGCTCCAGGCACTTTGGAAGTTTTATTCCTCCTGCAAGGCAGAGTGGGAAGGGCTGACAAGGTGGGTTAAAATATTGAGTAATGAGGATAATTAATCAAGGGCCTTCTGCAGAATTTCTCTCTTTTTCTTTTTTTTTTTTTTTTTTTTTTTTTTTTTTTTTTTTTTTTTTTTTTTTTTTTGTTTTTTTTTTTTTTTTTGTTTTTTGTTTTTTGTTTTTTGTTTTTTGTTTTTTGTTTTTTGTTTCTTTTGTCTCAGAACAAACAAGCAGTCGGGGACGAACCTCAGTGGAACCTCCAGCTGCAGTGTGGGTGCCCGCCACCACTTTTCATCCCCTAAGTACTTGACCTTGAAGATGGCTGTCTCTTCAGACTGGATTGCTGTAAACTGAGATGGTTATTAATTTGGAGGTAATGTGAAAGTCTGCAAAAGAAGGGTTGTGCTAAGAGTAGCACCAATAAGGAATGGGATGTAAGTTGTTGGCCCAACAGATACGTAACCTAAAAGGATTTGTAGGGGAGAAGTAAAAGTCTGCTAGAGCCAGACACAGGCCTGTCTGAGAGCCCACCAGGAGCAAACTCAACGTTTACTCTTTAAAGGATAAGAAAGAAGTCCTGAGAACAGAAAGGACAAATTAAGCATTTTTCTCAATTTAGTAAAATACAGCTTTTCTCTTCCCCAGACCTCAGCAACTTGAGCTCAGTTTGGGCTGCTGTTCCAGAAATTCAGCTAACCCCAGTAGGAAAATGGTGAAGCGTGAACTGCAAAATAAATACATTATTCAAGGAGTAACTGCTCCTTTAGGCATTTCACCCCTTAGGTCTGAAAATACTTGAACAAGTCTCGTGTCACTTGTGGATGGTATTACTGTTCTTCTCTAAACATAACTTTTCCTTCCTGCAAGAAAATAATTTTAATTAATCCTCTGAACAACATTCCTGCCAAATATAACTGCCCTAGTGTATTCATAAAATTATGGCAGTACTCAGTTTGCATCTTATAAAACTCCTCATAACTGATTTTCACTCTTTTTGCACTGCCTGTGCAGTGATGAATTCAAAGGAATTCCTTCTGATGCATATTCAGACCCAAAACGGCACCAAAGTGTATTTTAACATGAAGACTGCTGTGATTTATTTTGCTGAAACTGGGTCTTTTATAGGAGAGGAGAATCTAGCCCTTTCTGCCATTCTGATTTTGAGTAAATATTTCTGTAGCATAGCCTTAATTATGGATTCTCCACCTTGATTCAGTATCACATTTAGTCCGCTATTCCCTGTTAAATCATCTTCCCTGACATGCGAAATTCAGGCTGCCTTTGTTAGATTAAAGTCTTTTTATCTGACCTGCCTTTAAGCTTCATCTACTTAGTCATATCACTGGGTAGGTAACAGAAAATTGCCAATATGTCACCCAGTGGGTAAATCAATTCATGAAAGGAGGCCTAGTGCTTTTAGATTGACTGCAGAATGGTTCTTTTCTTTTTTTTTTTTTCCCGAGCATATCTTCCTCAGCACACCTGGGTATTCCTCCTGAGGGCTCAGGAAAAAAGTTTGAATTGCCTTGTTCTTTATTAGCTACATCCAGTCTCCTTTATATTACAGGTGAACGTGATTTGCTCCACAGTAAGAGACATAGTGAAAGGAAAAGGGCAAATTATTGTTCCAGTGATGTGGAAAGCAGGGTTAGAGCAAGCAGGAATATTATCACTAGTAACAATCTTGGACATATCCTGCATATGTTGAGAGGCTGTTTTCTTTAGCGAAACTGTCAGGCTAGTGGTGACATAGATGACCTCTTCCTTGAGAGTCTCTTCAATGACAAGTCTTCCTAGTCTTCCTGGGTGTCTGACTCTGGGTATGTTCAGAAAAAAAAGTTTTCAGAGAGCAAAAAAATGTCACAAAAAACCAAAAAGTTACATGGTGAAGATCCTGCAATAGAGTCTGGAGGTTAGGATTTCTTATCAGTTCTTTCTTCCATGGGAAACACTGGAGATCAGAGGTTGGAAGACACTGTCCTTGGACTGCAACAGGCTTTGCAGGGAGTCTTTGGGGAAACTGAGGCAGGAAAGCACTAGAAACTGCATCTGATATCTTGTTGCTCTACCTACATCCATCTTCTACGCTGTATAAAAACAGAGAGTTTTAACTCCCTCCCACCGAGGCTGCTGCTATCTGTGATCTCATGCCCCCCAAGCAAGAAGCTGTCAAGTGTTGATGTGCTGTGAAATATTTCCTTGATCTGCTTGAGAATGATGCTCATCTCCAGGCATAAGCAACCAAAATGAAGGGTGTGAGCTCACACCTCAAAACTCAAAACTCAAAATGTTGGAAACCACCTATATCTACTTTACCTAGCCTGCGTGTGTATATTTTAATACAGTGTAATAACTAGAAAGAAGGAGGAAGAGGCAGGAATTCAGAAATCCATGGTCTCAACATCCTGCCACAGGATGGTGGAAGCAAAATACTGAGAAGCATTGTCCCCACTGGTTACATCTGGAGCCTGCAAACAGGCAGTCTAGAGCTCTGCTTAGAGTTGGGGGAAATTGTTTTTAAACACAAAACTGATTTTACAGTTTCATTAAATTTTCCTTTTCCTTTTCCTTTTCCTTTTCCCTTTCCCTTTCCCTTTCCCTTTCCCTTTCCCTTTCCCTTTCCTTTTCCTTCCTTCCTTTGTCTCCCACCTTTCTAGGTACATTTTTCCCATAACTTTCTATTGAACAATAAAATAAAATAATCTCTTTCCCTCCCCCAGAATTACAAAACTTTTCCAGAAAACAAATAAAACATCTTTTTTTTTTGGCTGAAAATTCAAAGGCTTTGTATAGTTATCTCAGAATCTGCCCTAATGCTTTTGCAAACTCTTCAGAAATGCAAAGCAATATGTGACTGGTGCTATGAGTTATATATCTGTTATAGACAACTGATAAAAAAAATGAGCTTCTTCTTCATAAAGATATTTGAACACTGTAGCTCTTTTTATTCTATCATTTAATCTGGAAATTAAGAATAACTCATTAAAACCAATGTTGTTTCTTTAGTGTAAGTGAGAGGAAAATCAAAATGCATGTATCTGATATACATTAACTTAAAGTGTGCTGTTAAACCACAGATCATGAAAGACTAAGGGAAATCTGAACCCTTGCTGATTTTTGCTAATTCTATAAAGAGTCTGTTTAATTTCCTCAGGAAAACAAGACAAAACTTCCCTTTAGGGAATTTCATTTTTGAATGGGCTACAAGTAAGTCCCTGAGGGCTTAGTTATCACTGATCACAGTTTGGTCTGTTGGATATTGCTAAGGGAAATTTAGTGTGATTGTCTGTGATCACTGGCATGTGCTCATACCTATTCAGCCCACTGACATTTGGTTCCTTGGAGAATAGTGTTGCTATACTCAAAACATTTTCAGTCTGCAGCATTTTTTTTCTCTTCCTTGCTCCTCTCTCCTTTTTTTTTTTTTTTTTTTTTTTTAACCTCCCAGACAGGGCAGCAGCTGTTCAAGATCAGAAAAGAGCTCATACAATACAGAGAGCTGCCACCATGGAAAGAGAATGTTGTATCACCAAGAAACTGCCACTTTACAAGTACACCCATCTCCTTTTTTTTTTTTTTTTTTTTTTATTTTTCTTTCTAACTACCTTCTCAGTTCCTGTAGCGATAATGTAAAAGAGCAATAACATTGTCTGTAGCTTCATCCAGTGTGCAGAAGTGAGCTGCAGAAGTTTGTCTCCACATCACAGGAGGTTTTAGAGGTCCATGGATCTGACACCAAATCCACCAGCCACTCTGAGGCTGGATATGCAGCTGTGCAGTTGTTCCTTGTTTCTCTAACTGCCTTTAGACATTGTAAGACAGTTCCTATCACATATTGCAAATCACTTCTGGAGCTGTCATTAACAACCTGGAGGACAGGTCTCACCAATATCCAAATTTCGAGTTGCTGCAGGTACATGTTGGGAACACCTGTATCTCCTGTATCTCCTATTGCCTTGGTCAGTGTTGGTGACAGGGAAGTCAATGGAGTGAGTTATAAGCGTGTGTGAGGTGAACAAAGGATCTATCAGTGTGCAGTAATTCAGATGCACCAAATGCAGCCAGGATCCAGGGCTGGTATTCTGCTGTTTGCTGAATCTTAGATTAGATGATATTCAGAGTCTCTAACAAAATATCCAATTTGCTTTCATTTCTTCAGACGTTGGATACAGATCCTTCTTGTTTTCTCTGGGATCATGTCACACCCAAGTCTAGTTGCTCTTTTGCTAATGCCTAGATGATAGAAACAGTGGATATGACTGAAAGAAGCCACCTCAAATAAACTCAATATAAGCTTCTGAAGTTTCAAAGAAAAAAGGAGAAAAGAAAAATTGAGTTTTAGTAAAATCACCAAAACCAACCAACCACCTCCCTCTGTTCTTGAAAATACCCTTCTGGTTCTTGTTTTATGTTAGACCCAATGAGACCATTTCTCTTTTTGTTTCTTAGCCCACCATTTTTAATTACTATGTCATTATCGTTACAATAAAAGATAATGAGTCCTAGTGGCCAAAACCAATATGGCCAATCCCTGCTTACTCGTGCATTTTCCTACCTCTTCTTCATCTTGCAGGCCTGCCAGAACTCAGTGCTTTTCTTGGAGACTTCCTCCATTAGAACAGGTTGCAAACTAACTTGTTTTCTCCTTCATGTGCATCAGCAAGATGTTTAGGGCTAGTCCTCAGAAAGGGTGGAGAAACAATCCAGGTGTGAAAATGCATTCATGTATATGCTTGCAACTACACTGTAACCATGACTGCTGACAGATTTTTTTTTTCATCTGTAGCTTTGCCATTAAACTGTCCTAATTCTGTGTTCTGGCTGCTGCTGAGCGCCCAGTGCTAGGTGTTGTTTGGCTGGGCTTTTTGTTCTGCAGCCATTTCTTGCCTCTGCTCTCTTGTTTGGCATAACTTGCTTTTGTTCCAGAAAATCTGTAAACTAGGTTTGATGATAATTTTTTTTTGTTCATGTATGATTTATTTTCTCTTCTCCCTCCCATTCCTTTTATTTTTTCTCTTTTTTTTTTTTCTTTCTTTTTTGTAGAGAGATTGGGGACAAATCTAAAATCGTAAAATCTGTGAAAATATTTTTGGTAGATAAAGAAAAAAAAAATTAATATCTGAATGAAAAGACCAAAGGCTTGCAATAGTCAGTGAAGTTCAACTCTCCTGCTTTAATCCATATCCACAATCAAGACAACTGGTAAAGGATGACTGTACCATTAAAGTCCAGAGATGAAGTGCTGTAGAGGACAGTTCTGAGAAACATCTGGAGAAGAGCCCATGTTAATTTTGCAGTGTTTTTCTCTTTGTCTTACACTGAGTATCCTGAAACCAAAGGATATCAAGTTAGCAGTCAAATGAAAAGTGTGACTACAGCGTCTCCATGTTTACTGGGTATTGCAAGCCTCTCTGAGTGCTTACAATGTCTGTGGAGGTCATTGGAAGAAATGTTCAATCTGCTACTAAGCGTTACCCATCCGGAAGAAAACAACACCAGAACGAGAGGAGAGATTCCTTAAATATAATGTGGTTTTCCACTGGAATTGCTTCTCGTCTTCAGAGTATCACCTGTTGCATAAATACATTGCTACAAAGGTAACAACAAGGAATAATTTTTTTTAAAATCCTTATGTTCCCAAAGGCAAAATAGTTCTGTGGTGTGAAGATATGACTCTCACCTGACACAGTGCCATTAGTTCAGCTGAAGAGAATTGCCTGCAGGCAAACATCAGACCATGATGGATTAGGTTATGTTTTTTTCCACACAGGTGTTTCTGAGTAACTTTTCGGAAATCTTTGGAGATGAAAAATCAGGGAATAACTTAATCATGTTGAGTTATTAAAAAAGATTTACTGAGAGCAGCACCAAACCGATTAATTGGGTGGTCTTTAGAAAACCTAAAGTTATGGGGATTGCCGTGGATATGAAATCTCTCTTTGCACCGAGGTCTCATGATTTTTTAATTTTCTTTGTTCCACCAGTGTTGGGGGTAATATCTCTGCAAAGAATATGTAATCCTGTGGTTGGTGACTTACCATAATATTTTAAATTACTAGTAACTGTCACATACTACATGCTGCCAGAAATGAAACTGCTCTGTACAGAGTATTGGGAAATGGCATGGTGCTAATTAGGATACAGAGAGAATTGTTTCATTCCTATGTGGTTTTAAGGAGCGAAACCATGGATCAGCCTAAGGAAAAGTTATAAAGAGAGTATCATGGTCTCAACATTGCCTAGAGGAGAAGTCCCATAAAGCTTCACTATAAAATTTACCTGACAGATTTCCAGGCAGTAATTACAGCTGTGATTTATGTGTATTTAATATCGCTTCTGCTATTTTTTTCTCTGAAAAGACTCTTGGAGGCTTCTTCTTGTATTGTTCTTTCTTTCATGAAAATGGAAGCCAGGTAGCTGTGATGTAATAGCACTTTCTCAGCATTTGCAATAGGCAAGGTTTTTTATCTTTAGCTCACCATTCCTAATAGTTATCCTCTCCAATATGTACACTGATTTCTTTACAAAGCAGTTAATTTTTCTTTTTTGTTATGTGAGATTTAAGAACAGCTAGAAATGTAACAGCACTCAGAAATATTATGTGGAAAACTGACCTATGCATTTAATCTTAATAATTTAATCTCTTAATCTTGGTGTGCCAGGTCAAGCGAAACATGGAGATTTAGCAGGCCATAAAATCTGCAGTTCAGCAGTTCCCTTTCCCATTGGGCTCATTTCAGGTGTTGGAATGGGTTAATCTCCTTCCACCTTTGGCTTAGCACTGTGGTTTCCCAGTAATTCCTGTGGCATGTGCAGCTGGGATGGCCTGTGAACAAAGCTTCATCAGGCATGGCATACTGTGGAACAGGAGAGGAGATGCACCTCAAGGATGCAAATGAGAAGAAGATAAACCTGGTGGTAAGGGGGAATGAGGTGGAAACAGCTGAATGGGTCTCGCTTTCAATAGCAAAGACTTGCAAGTCTGTCACCTCAAGGGCTATAGGCTGTGCAAAAGAATAAACATTGTACGAGCATGAGATCATACTTATTTACCCAAGAGGGGTAATCATAGCTTTCTATGGCTTATTTAGCAGTCACACAGAAATGTCATTGACAAATCTGCGTTTCCAGATCACTGAGTCCTAAGTAGTGTACCAGGAGATGTCCCAAGACCCAAAGCAGGAAAAGAAAGGAGCACTGGAAGAAAAGGATTTCTTGGGGACGTAAAATAGAAATAAAAAGTCCACTGGGATCCTGATTTTGTGTACGAGTTCTACTTACTGGGATGCATTTTATTATCCTTTCAAAGAAAGATGAAGGAATGGAGTTGAGTATGTAGAACAGATAAATAGAGTCCTAGGAAAAGCTTTTCCACTCAAATTAATGAGAGGGTAAATTCTATCCAAGGGAGTCAGTGAAACTTAGGCTAGTATAAGGAATATTATGTTCTTGATTTACAAAATCACCAACAAACAATTCATGTCCAGACAAAAGAAAGGACTTAGGTGCATAGTAGTTATATATATGTTTTGAAGCTGTATTTCATTTCTTTGCCTGCTTTCCTCCTCTCCCCAGCTTCCCTGCTCCAGCACACACATCCACAGCATGATGGAACCTTAGTGATGCCACTGCTTTTACTGATAAAATAACTCAAAAAACAAAAGTGTTATCATGCTATTTCAGGGGAAAACCCAGACATTGCAGAAGAAAAATGAAAGCTGTGTTAGGCAAAACTTATTTTTTTTCTTAATATCACATTTCAAATTTCATTTCAATTCTCTCTTTTTGCAGATGAAATCAAAATCTCCCTTTTATTATGTTCTTTCAATTATCACTTGAGATATGAACATGTCCATGTTGACAGCTGGATTCTTTTGAATACCAGGACAAAATCTAGATCTGATTTTCTCTCTCTGTCCATGCTTCAGGTCTCAGTGATTATTGTGAGGGTGATTCAGATGCTAACTTGCATTTCCAGTGCTTCAAAATAAAAACAAAATTCCCATCCTGCCTAAGTCACAGAATGCCTTGTTGTCGCACAGGATTCTCACTTGTCGATGGAGCATTTAGGATAGCTCACATATACCCTCAGCTCAAACCCAGGAGAAATCACACTGCAAAGCATACCATGGTTCTGAGGAGCCTCCTTCTGAATCACAGCAGATTAACAAATGTGAACGTTTCTACCCAGGCTTTGCAGGGACATATCCCCAAACAAAACTGTCCCTGCCTTTAGCCCTGTGCTGCTCTTCTTTCTCCATCTGCCACGTGACCAAGGTATTCTTGAATTGAGCTACAGGATCTTCCTGGAAACATTTATAAACAAACTGTGCCACCGAGGCGTTTTATTTATTTCTTAGAAGGGGATATGGGGAAGAGGCTTGGAAATCACCCCGTTTTGCTTTCCCTCATGTAGCCTAGAGGGAGCCAGGAGTCCCATCTGAAGGGATAAGAAATGTGAAGAGGGAGATCCTTAGGGTTTCTGTGCAAGAGCTGATGTGCTGTTCTGCCAGCAGGCTGAGAGAGACCTTCAGGCCACTCTGGTTGAACCAACAATCTGCAAAGTGGGTTTGGAAGAAAGGCTGTTCCCTTTGGCTGCTCTCCCTTGCCTGAAGACTAGAGAGTAGGCTGTTTGGGCAGCAACTGAGAACCAGCCTGAAAATGTGCACATGACTAATTCCAGAGGTAGCTGCAAGTGCTTATTGAAGAGCAGATGAAATGGCAAAGCTGGATTCATACCTCCAGCTATCCACAAGTGACATGACACACACAACAGAGCACACACACATGTCTGTATGCAACATTACATTGCTCTTAGCAAATAAGAATAAAGCAAATCCCTGTGCATGGTCGAGTATGTCTCTGCCTGTATTTGCCATGACATTGAGTCTTCAAAACTGTGATGTATCAACAACTTCTGAAGAAAGGTAGCTGTTTATTTGCTGGGATCCAAAGAGCTGTCATTGCCAGAATGGTATTAAAATTTGAAGACTTAAACAGTGGAGAGATCTCGTTGGAGAGTTTCGTGTAAAGATGAGGCTGTTGTTTTCCTACTGGTACTTTTCATGAGCTTCAGCCTTCCACCATCCAAAGTAAATGGGAAAGTGAAACAATAATGATCAACAAATAGTGATGTGAAAAGAAACAAAAGGACCTTTCCAAACCAGAGGACATCAGGTTAGACCAAATTTACTCACACTGCTTTCCATGCAATAGGAACATTCCTGCTCAAGGTAGAGCTTCTACATTAGAAAGGTAGTCAGGGACTCCAGCTCAGGCTGAGTAAATTTTAGCAACCAGCTAAACATTATCTTTGCTCTCACCAAAGCCAATAGAGTGTAACAGAGATTTGGTTCTCACTCACATGTGGCAATTGCTTAAAACTGAATAATGGGGGACAGTATTTTCATTGCCCCATTCAATCCCATTGACTTGCAGACAAGATGATTAAATACTTTGTGAAGCAACTCCTAAATGCTACAATTTTTTACCTATTGGAAACTGAAATCAAGACTTGTTAATCTGCCTGAGGTATTAAAGTAAATTCAAAATGTGTGGCTTCAAGGCACTGGGATGAAAATTGCAGCCATTCAAGTGCTGCTTTGGACATTTTTGCTGAGGAGCAGCAAAAGAGGAATAGTTTAGATACCGGGGTATTTTCCAGGTTGACCAGCTGCCATAGCAGAATCAGATCCCATGTAATTTAGGGGTTAGGTGTTACAGCTGAGCAGAAACTCTTTCTCCATGATTTCGTATTCATATTGCCAGCAGATTTTATTTTACACTGGCGAGACACCAGGTCTTTCCGTAGTAAAACCACCCCGTGACATTGCTTCTGGAAGACAACCACAAAACCTAATCCCTTAATCCCACTTGAGAAAGCTGATTTAAATGGGAAGCAGAGTTATGTTCACTTCCATACTCACGTGGTTGATTCTGATCTCAGTCATACTAGTGCAAACTGAAATGCACACTATAACATGGTAAATGTGCTCTTGATCTGGCCCTGATACTGTAATTCCTGTCTGTATTCAAGGTGGCCCCACACTACACTCAGAGAGAATGTATATCACATTACTGCACTTTAAAAAATGCTTCAGGATGATTTTTTTCACCTATTAGATTATACACAATATTTATATACATATCCAGTTATTTTACATTAGCTGAATTTAGAGGTATAATTTCAAAATGTACATTTTTTTTCTTTCTCACTGATGGAGAGGGGTCAGACCACTTAAAGATCAGTCAAAAAGATCACTGTTCAAGATCATCTCTGTTTGATTTGAAATGAACTCTCACATTCTTACTGCATGTCTTAATTAGTAAGCCATTCTCAGATATATATTTCCTTTTTTTTTTCTTTTCCTAAGATATATTCTTCTTCATGTTGGTCTTGGAGACAACACAAGCAAAAGTGACCCCATGGCCTACTAGTCAGCAGTGATGAGAGACACAAATTCAAGACTCTCTTTCAAATTAGGCAAAGGGGTGACTGCAAACTGTGTCCTATCAATTTTAAGGGTGTGTTTTTGCTGTGGAGGACTATTCTGCACATTCTGCACTATTCTGAAGATAATGCTTCTGTCACTACCTGTGTGAGCTGGGTGCCATGCAAAGGCAGATACAAACTAGAAAGTCTGTAGAAAGAAGAAGGAAGTGTCTGTTGTGGCTAGTAATGGCTTAACAGAATAGGTAATGGCATTTAAATAGTGTTGCAAAGGTTTATTTAGGTCCTTGGCTGAAGTGAGAAGTCATTATTATTAATGTCCTGTGGATTCTTAAGATGCTGTACTCTTTAATCTTGAATATAAGTGCTTTTAGAATACTTTTTTTTCCAAGAATAATCCTATTTTTTTTTTCCTGTGGAAATGGAATTTTTTTGCAAAGTAGCTTCCATCTAAGTTTGCAAGCAATGCTTAGTTCTGCTATTGCAGCTTGATGCTGAAACTGTCACTGTTACATTAGGATCACATGAGTGTGAATTCTTGTGCTAGGAGGAACCTGAAAGCTCTCTCAGTTTAAAATGTGCATGACTTGATTCTTGTAATATATGTTCATTTTTATTATCTTTATTGCCTTAACTCAATTGGAAAGGAGTCATCTCACCTTACTTTAGCCATCAAAATTGATGAAATAGGTATAGCAACTGTAAATTGCTCTCACCTAATTTAAAACCATATCTTGGAGTATGAGAACACTGCTGTTCAAAGTGTCTTTTTAGATGTCCAAATTAAGGCAGCTGGATTCCAACCCAAGAGTTTTAAATGAGGTTATTATGGATTAGTAATGAAAGATGGTTTCATAACTGATTTCCACAAGAGAAAATACACAATGTCATGCAAAATAGCACTTATTAATACTAAAAGCCAGATGTGATCAGACTGAATGTAGAGGAATACTGTGAATGAACTGAAAGCAATTGTAATACAACACGAGGTGACTTAGCACAGATTCAGATTGCTAGAAATGGGATAAAATTATTAGTTCACTCTGCCTCTCTCCTTGCAAGTGCTAGAATTTTTTACCTTGTTAAATTATAGGTTTTGTCTTATTTAAATGTTCTAAAAGATGGGTCTTCCATTGGTGACCTTGATACACTCTTTACATAGCGATTTCACTGGGAGAAATATTCACTAATACAGATCTGGCTTGGAAGAGCACTTGTATGACTTTGTCACCTACTCGATCACACGTTTCATAGAATCATAGAATGCTTAAGGTTGGGAGGAACCTCAGAGGTCATCTAGTCCAACCCCCCTGCACACGCAGGGTCACCTAGAGCATGTGGCACAGGGCTGCGTC
>JAVCKT010021242.1:0-60958 GCA_032273925.1 Rhynchotus rufescens
AGCTTTTGGACTCAGGAGGCCCCACAGAACCCCCAGGGGTTTCAGCACTGTATGTCCCAACTTCACTTTCCCTGGTTGCAGAAGATGAGGGGCAGAGGACCTTCCAGGAGCAGGGACCACTACCTCCTCACAAGGCCTGCGGGGAAGACCCACCTCAGGCTGGTCCTGATGAGATACACACAGGGAGATGCCTCTACTCATCCTCCATCCCAAGGCACAAGCCTCTTTGTCCACTCACAGCCCACAAATGAGGCAAGCTGCCTGAAGAAGCAAAACCCCGTCGAGCTCGGCGAGTAGGAGGAAGCGCCATTCAGCACAGAGCTGAATCAAATGCAGACGCTGGGCATGATTCATCAGCAGCCAGGGCGGGCTTCAACACACCCCTCACCCAGCACCTACAAGGTGGGTCCAGCAAGGAGAGGTCTGAGGACCTAAAGCCACCTGACACCAAAGTACAAGCCCTGGTTCAAGCCTGGTTCAGATGGCAGAGGCACTCTTCCTGGCCTTGATGCTCAAAATGTCCCCACAGATCTCCACAGGAAAGTAGTTGTCACTTGCACTGTTTCAGTCCCTTGGGACTCACCTTGGCCAGGTGTCCACCTTGCATTTGGACACCAAAGCCTGGGGAGGTGCATGTGGGGCAGTTGGGAGGGCCAGGGAGGTCAAAAACACTTTGCTCCGGGGGAAAGAAATACATATAGCTTCTAGCAAGAACCAACACCTTCTCCCTATTCCTCTACTTAAGAGAACCTCTTTTTACAAAAATTACCTAACACGCCTGCTTCTGGAGGCGAGAAGGTCTCCTTCTCCCCACATACCTTTTTTTCCTGACTGCTTATCACCATTTTTTCAATTTCCAAGCAGTAAAGACATTTTCTGGGCTCACATAACCACATCTCTCGCAGCAGGTCAGCGAGATATGTGCATCTGAAAACACACACTCATGCTGGCTGCTCCTGAGCCTTTCACAGCCTTCACCAAGCACCCAGTCAAACAAGGGGTTAAAACAAAACCACAACAAACAGCAAGCACGGGAAAAAACACACAAGTTCCTCCGACTTTCCTAGCATCACCTATGTCCCTCCACCATCATAGGGAGGGAAAAAAAAAAAAAGGAGGGGGGGGAAAAATACCCCAGCACAGGCAACGCAGAATAAATACGGGGCATTTGGAAGGAGAACATTACAGTAGTTTCACATTTACTTTCCCCATTGCTCCTGGGTTTGCAGGGCAGGTTTGCTGGCAAGGCATTTGCTGAGAAATGCTCTTCCCAAGCGCTGCACAAACCTGTAAGCAACTGGGGAAAGGAGATCCAGGCGTCTTCAGCCAGCAAAGGCGACAAGCAAAGCTGCGATGGAGCCACTGCAATTGCTCCATGGCTGTGCTGCAATTGCACAGTGACCAAATACGACCGCCTCGGGAAAGGACCAAGCAAAGCACTCTGCCTCCATGCAACTGTGCAGTCGAGGTGAAAAATAAATAAATAACCCTCCATTACTCATTTCAAACCTTGCTGCATTTAACTGCCACAATAAAGGATTCCACCTCTTCTCCGCTGAACTCCCACTGGCAACTTGCTCAGGGGGCTGCATTTCCCTAAATGCTCACATTTCAATTAGCATTAGAATAATGAAATGGCTCAGAGTCATCTCACCCAAAAAAAACGTACTGGAAAAGAGAGAGCAGAGATTGGAAATGAGGGTTTTTCCACACACACACCACAGCATGATGGATTCAAGAGGAGGAAATATATTCCTTTCTCAACTCCACGCTGATGAGATTAACATGAGCTTTGCTAACCGCGTCTCCAAACAAGGATAATGCAACTTCAAGTTGATTTTCCAGATAAACAAGCATGCAAACAAACGCAAAGTGCTCAACTAAAAATATCTCCCTGCTCCCGTTCTTCTCCCCACCACCACCACCCTGAGATGAAAACACACAAGCCCAGCTCAGTACCAGGAGTCAGCTGGAAAATTATAACAATGAGAGTTAAATAAGCTACTTAAGGGACAGCTCTCACTGTCCTATTTTTCCCTCCTCCCTTAACAAGGAGGAACCGCAGATTCCCAGATACACGCAGCCAGGGCAGAGAAGGGAGGATTTTGTGTAGGGGAATGAGAAAAAACAGCATTCTAATCGGATCCAAAGTCTCAAAAAAAGAGCAAGCAGCTCAGAACTTGCTTTTCTTGCCCAATTTGGATATATGTGGATGCGGTGTTCTCCTCCTCCCTTCGCAGAAGCAAATAGTTAAAGGAAACAGCAGCTTTAGCATCTTTGCCTGCTGCGCTCTCCTGCTAAGGAATTAAATCCCATTTACTTTATTTCTCACGAGCCTTGGCCAAACTGTTGCTGGGCGCTTCATTTTTTATTTTTTCCTCCTCGTCTCTCGGATGGGGCAGAGGAAAAACGCGGTGCGCATCCTGGGCACCGTAAACAAGGCTGAGCAACGCCAGGGAGCAGCGCAAGGCTGAGGGCACCTGAACTCAGCTCAGCTCGGCTGGCGACCGCGACCCAGCACGCGCGGGCAGAGCCCACTTACATCGAAGTGATGTTCCTTGAGATGTCCGTGATATTGATGCTCGTGTTGCCATTGCTGCTGCCTGAATCCTGCCCTTCCAAGAGAGGGAAGAGGTTCCCATCATCCGGCTTCTTGCAATTGATGTCTGTCTTGCTGCAAAGACAATTAGCAGGGCAAGCCAGCACCGAAAGCAGATAGTCTCCCCAAATGCTCCAGAGCAAAAATACCCTCCAGAAAGTGCACTTGGTAGGGCAAAGAGAGACATCCATCTCCGATTGCTGCTTCTAAAAAAGAGGAGGAGGAGGAAAGGGGGGATGGAGGGGGGGGAGGGGGGGAAAAGGGGGAAGGAAACAAAGACAGGGGGGGAAAAAAACCCCAAAACCTCAAGCGATCAGATGCAAAAATCCTCCAGCAGATGAAATCATGCTGGCAGCTGGTGAGGAGAGGCTGTAATTCCCCCTACGGTAGATGCATCGCGGCCGGGCTGCGTGCGCCCGGCGCGGGCTCAGGCGCTCCCCGCCCGCCGCTCCCGAGGATTGCAGCGGCTCGGGAGGCAGCCCGGGAAATAAATAAATAACAAAAAACGGTGCGAAAGTCACCAAGTCCCACCTACTGGGCAGAATTAAAATTGACACACCTGCAAAAAAAACACACCGAGGGAGCGGAGGCTGGGGAGAGGAGGGGGCAACCTTCCCTTCCCATCGCTTTCCTCCCCAGCCCTTCCCTTCCCTTCTCTCTCTCGCCCCCAGCCCACCCCCGGCCTGGCCAGCCCTGCTGCAGCGGGGAGGGAGGGAAAAAAAAAGAAAAAAGAAGGAAAAAAAAAAAGAAAAAAAAAAACACAACAGGGGAGGAGGAAGAGGAGGAGGAGGAAGGCTCGCCAAGCGAGCCGGGCTCTGCGCGCTTCCCCCGCCGCAATAAAAAGGATTCCCCACCCCCCTCCCTCGCCACCAAAATAAACCCGGAGGGGGGAAGGGGGACAAATAAGAGAGGGGGGGGAATCCCACCCCCACAGCCCAGCCCGGAGAGGGAAAGTTGCAGCCGGGGTTAAATTTGTGCTGGGGGAGAGCCGAGGGGCTCTGGCTCTGCTCCGGTTTTCTCCGGATCTTTCGGTGTTTGGAGGACGATGCTGCCTTTTTGCCTCCTTGTTGGGTGGGTTTTCCACCCCCCTCGCTTATTCTCACCCCCGCCCCCCACCCTGCAATCGGGACGAACAGAGGGGTGGAGAGGAGGGAAAAGATTAAACTGAATTGGAAGAGAATAAAAGGTGGTGTGGATTACAGCAATTTTAAAAGATATATATGTTTTTCTTTTAGAGAATTCTAGCAGATCAGGCGGCTGGGTGGGGAAAAAAAAAAAAAGCAATTGGAAAGCACCCAGGAAGGACTTTCTAGAAAAGACACACACACCCCTCGCTAATGCAACGGGGATGCGGGTGGCTGGCTGAGAAGCGCAGCGGGGCTCGGGGCTCCCTTGCGCCCTTCCCTCGCCTTCCCCTTCCCTCCCGCAGCAGATTCTGCAACCAGACATGCAAGTTTAAAAAAAAAAAAAACCACGAACGAGGAAGAATGAAGTGTTGAAAAGGCTGAGCTCAGAGAGCCGAAATGGCATCAGGAGAGCAGTGAGCGCGAGCTGAACAGCAGAGCGAATTAAGATGCATGGTGCATTTTTGGCAAGCACAAACCCAAGCAGATCAGAGCTCTGCTTAATTTGCTCTGCTTTTCTGCCGTGCTCCTCTGCATGCCGCTTTTTCCCCAATAGTTTCATGTTTCTGCTCCTCTGCACAGAGGCAGGGCGATAAAGGGAGGGTGCTGCAGGCAGGGAGCGCAGGAGGAGGAAGAAATTACAGGTGGAGGGCTCCAAATATTCGGGGTTCTGCTCTTTCCAAGCACAGGGTTTTGCTTCCTGCCCTGCTGGGCTGGGAGGGGAGATGGAGCATTCGCTGCTGTGAACTGAACCAAGACCTTCAGGCTCTGCTACACATCCCAAGCCAACCCCCAGGCAGCTGGAGAAGGCAACAGGATTGGGGCAGGAGAGGAATCAATAAATAAATAAAAGAGAGGGAAAAAAAAATTAAAAAAAAAAAAAAGAGAGAGAGGAGAAAAAAATAAACAAAAAACTTAGTGGGGCTATCCAAAGCCACACTTACATGCATCCAGATCCACATGGGGCAGTCACCATTGATCACACTTAGTAGCTTCATGTTGAGCAGTGCACACAGGTACAGGGGACCCGGGAATTACCCGGGATGTGCAAGGTGCTGCACACAAGTGACTGGTGTTTGGGTCCTAGCTCCTCGGGTTCTCCTGCTTTTGGGCTGGAAAGGTCTTCAGCAGAGCTTCAGCCTAGAAGGGCTCTCAGGAAGGAGAGCAGGGTCCTTATCTGGTCCTTATACTAGGAGGGCTGATTTCTTCATTTGTCCCACCTGCCTTCAAATTAGGGCAGTCCAGCTCTCAAAGCGAAGCAGCTGGATCCAGCGAGATCAATAAAGCACCTGGCACCCCAGGCTGCAGCTGCGAGCTGCTCTCTGTCCACATGAAAAATAGGTCCCCTCTGCAGGCACCTGTGTGCAGACTCCAGCTATCAGCTAAGGTGCCCAAAATAAAACTGCCTGGTTAGGCTTGTTCCATGCCTCAGTTTCCCAACTCGTATCAGGAGAGAATTTTGTTTCTCCAGGAGTTCCAACCTGCCTGGAGAAGGCGCTGAATGGAGGGCACCTTATTTTCTCCACCTGATGCTGTTTGCATCTATAACTCCTTTCTCTTCCCCCTCCTGCCTCTAGAAAATGGCTTTCTGGCTGTTTGCTACACAGCATTTTTTGCAACATGGGAGCTTCCATCCCGTCTCAAACCTCTGCCCTTCAAAAACCCAAGGCCCCCGTGGTGACGTGGGTGGAGGTGCTCCGCGCCACAGCCTGGGGACACGGGGGCATTGAGCCACCCACAAGGCAAGAGCCGGGGCTGCATGGGACCATGGCTCCCTTTATGTCCGGGCTCACATAGGGTCACAGTCTGGTGGCATTTGTGACGTCCCGGCGCCACTGTGATGCTGTCGGAGGGCTTGGGGCGGCCGGCAAGGGCGGGCGGCCCCCAGCCCAGCCTTGGGGCCGACCTGTCCCCCTGCCCACACAGGGGACACCCCACCCGCCACAGGGACCCGATCCGCTCCCCACTCCCACCAGCATGACTCAACCGCCTCGATAACCCCGCGTGAACAGAGGAAACGTTTAAAAAGAAAAGAAGGAAGGGAAAAAAAAAAAAAAAGTCCCTCCCACCCCCGATCCCACTTGTTTAACTTCTCCTCCGCACATTCTGGGAGCAGGCAGAGGGATGCCCGCATTTAGCAGCGGGGGAGCGGGATAGCGCGGGCTCAGCCTGCCCGCCCCGCGGCACCGGGTGCCACCCGGTCCTGCAGGGCACCCGCTCTGTGCTTGGGGTCCCTGTCCCCGCACTGGTGACAGCGGGACGGGCTGCCCGCGTGAGCCCCGCGCCGTCCTTGGGGCTCCGCACGCCCCCGGCCCAGGCGGGATGTCCCCTGCCCTGCGGATCTGCCCTGCGCCAGGGCCAGGCACGCAGAGAGGCAAGCGGGAGGGAAAAAACAGAAACAAAGCAAAACACCAGATTTGACCCTATTTTTGACAACAGCCACTGGCGAAGTTGCTCTCCCATTGGGATGGAGGGGATGAGGATGAAGAGGAAGGGCTCTAGTGAGGAGAGGGATCAGAGAAGACATTTCCACTGTGGTGCAACCTGCTTCTTGCTGCGGGACACGCTGTTCTGACACCCTGGGAGCCAGTGAGGAGGCAGGCGCAGGTGCCACCAGTGCAGCGGCCCCAAGTCTCACCCACATCAGGCTGCCAGCAGGGCCCAGTGGCAGCAGTGCAGACACAGCCCTAATTCCTCCCTTATCTGGGACCTTTCCCGGCTCAGCCCGGCACAATGTGAACGTGGTCGAGCTGTGGTGGCTGCTCCCAAGTGCACAAAGCACAACCACAAGTCACCTTCAAGCAGACTGCAGGCCACAGCCACCCCGCATGGCAGCCTGGAGGCTTCCTTGCCTCGCTTGAGCCAGCTGCTCATTGCTGCCCTGGGGACGGGAGCCCAAGGTTATGATCCGACAGAAACACCCAGCTATCACATCAGCCCAGTCATGCTCAAAGCTTTTCCAGCTTTAAGGATGGGGATTATCAAGGCCCAATGCCGGATGGAAGCTGATGCTCAACAAAACAACTGCTACCTACTTCACACAGCCCTAGACACAGACCCCAATGGAGACAGGTCTGTCTGGGCATTGCCAGTGGTGTGAATGTGCCACTTTTGCCTCCGTTTCTCACTCCTGCTCCCCTGGAAGAGGGATGTTAGCGGCAAGGCGTGAGTGATTGGGCTGTCAGAGTGCCAAGATGATATCTCGAGCAGAGGCCGTGCTGGTACCGCTCCGAGGGATGCTGGCAAATTGCACTTTCAAGAAGCATCTCCAAGGGGGATGAAATCAGTGTCTCTTTGCACGAGCTCTATCCAACAGGGGCCTCAGGGCCAGGCTGCAGGTCACTTCTGCATGAGGTTTAAGTGTCTCCAGAAACTCCACGAGATACTCTCAGCCAAGAAGAAATCCCACTTCATCCTCAACCAGGCCTGCGAGCTCAGCCAGCCCCATCTCCACCATCCACATAGTCTCTAGAGAAAGACACGAGTTGCTACCAAAATGCCCAGCACCCAGTTTCCATCTCTGCCCATCTACCAGGTCCTTTTAGCACCCCACTATCTGGCTAGCTTTGCCTTGGACTCAATCTTTCACCACGGTTCCTAGATTGTGGCTATTGCTCCATGCCTTGGCCACGATGCACTGCTCTCCTCCCCTGAGAGGGCAAATGATAGCCCTGGCCTTGCAGGCGATGGCCAGGAAGGGATTTGGAGTCCAATATTTGCTCAGTCATCATCAGCTTTGACGTCCTCTCCGCCTCTGATCTCCGCATTGATCCGGCAGCCCCACGCAGAGCCGTGCGCCGCCCCGCTCCCTCTTACCAGAACACCACTCACCGAAAGTGATGAGCCGACGGTTTTTGCAGCCTTCTCTCTCATCCAGAAAGATCTAACGCTCTGCGTGCCGCAGAATCGCTTGGCGCACCCCTGAACGGCAGCCAGCGTGGGGTGGGCAGAGGCACCCGGCGATGCTCAGCAGCGAGCCCGGTGCAAGGGAGCCTCCGAGCTCCGGTGGGAACAGCAGCGACAAGGGGGCCTGCCCTGCGCACTCCCTGGGAGCTGCTGGTCCAGCCTGCAGGAGCAAAGCAGCTGCCGCCCTTGAGCTGAGTTTGTCCCTGAGCCTGGCCCAAGCCACGCAGCTCGCACAGCCATCAGAAGACACGTTGCTGAAGCAAAGCTGCCCGTTCCTCGCGGAATAGCTCAGAGGATGCTTTTGATCTGGGGTCCGTATCTCTTTTCAAGCACTTGGCAGGAGAGCCCACGTTCAACCAGAAGGTTGTGTCCTGCACACGGATCAGTCAGGCCTGACAAAGCCTGCAGGAAGATCCATGGCGGGGGGGCAGCCAGTTGTGCCTTCCAAAGGTGACATCCCGCAGCACTGTGTCATGAAGGGGTAAGGTCTCAGCTGGGGTGACACTGGAAGTCAGTGAGTCACAGCTGGTTCCTTGGGGCACATGGGGCCAAGGCACCAGCCTGGGGACACAGCAGCAGCTGGGCAGGATGCAGGGAGCCCTTCCTGCCTGGAGGGGGTGCCCAGGAGCGTCACTGCCCGCTGGGAACGGGGCAGAGGTGCCCGGGCAGCGGGAGCTGCTGCCTCCCCCTCTCGCAGAGCTGCTGGGAGCAGCGGGCGGTAGCAGGAAGGTTTCGCTGCGCAGGCTAACGAGCGTCCAGTAAAAGCTCAAGCCCCGTGCGTTCCCGGACACAGGCGCTCCAGCAGGGCTGGCTCGTGCCCTGCTACCAGGAGCTCCAAGATCTCCCTGCAGCCAGTGCAGCCTCGGCTGCAGCTGCGATTTTTCAGGCTCGCTGGGTGCAAAGGGCCTCCCAAGCCCGTGGTACCCACTCGAAGGCATCCCTGCCCGCAGCCCCTCAGTTATAACAGCGCAGGGGCGTTACAGAGAGAAGAGACCTCAGCATCTCCACAAACGGGCTAGCGAGCCCCATTCCACAGGGGCTGTGCAAGCATTAGCCAATACTTTGGGAAAAGGCTCTGGGGAGAAGAGGGCATGTGGAAGTACTGCCACCACCACCATCATTGACATAATAAAAATAATCCTGGCACTGCTAAAAGGCCACTCCTGCCAATGAGGACTGGTTAATCCACAGAACATCTTCTGCAGGGCGGGGAGGAGGACAGTTTCCCTCGTATGGGAGCAAGTCACCACCAGCCTTTCCAGTTATGTGCCTGAGGCTTCACCGGCTAAATTGCCAGCATGAAAACTGCCCTGCAAAACTCAGGTGAATTGGAGAGAGACAAGTGCCCATGTCGTGGTGTGCTGGGAAAGAGGAGGAAACTAAGGGGATGGAAAGGAGGGAATTCCTAACAAGAAATCGTAAGCTGTCCCCTTTCCAGCAATGGGAGCAATTCCAGCTCATCACTTGCTCATAAACTTCAAGGGAAATTTCTTAAAATTTCAGATAATATTAAGAAATTGTAGGAAAAAATAAGGAATTATTTGCTTAGTTAAATGGAGCCAAAAATATTAGGAAGCAGCACTTTCAAGTGAAGGCTAAAGAAACAGTCCTGCCAGGAAGATAACACATGCTGGTGAGGCACATTCATGGCTGCAACCTGAACAAGTCACCTAGGCAGCTTCAGAATTAAAACGTGTAGCCAGGGAAAAGCCTTGGCCATAGTGTCCAACTGATGGTCCAGGGAGAACTTCTGCAGTGGCCAAAGGAAAAAGATCGAAGCAGAGATCTCAGAAAGCCAGAGCAATAGGGAGGGCAATAATGCAGAGCAGATTATAGCAGTATTCAAGAAATCAAGGCACTGCTCCTGCCTGTGATACTCTCTACAGACCTGGTCGGTCTCTCACCAAGAAGAAATAGAGGCAATTCTGAGGCAATGAGAATGAATCATAGGCGGCGATGCTCTAATACGAAGAGAGATTGAAAAGGCTGTGAGTACCTGTCTAGGAGGAGAGTTGGGGGTGCCGGGGCGGGATGCACAATAATGATGGGTCTGAGCACGGCTGATTGCAAATTTCTGCTCCTCCTGCTCCATAATGCAGGAAAAAGAGGAGAAAAGGCTGGCAGGCAAAGCTGTTAAAAGGATAAAGAAGGCCTGTGAAAGTCATTGACACACGATACTGCTGCAGCCAGAAGCAGAGCGAGGTTCGAAAGAAGATCAAGGCTTGTACAATCACCAGAGCCAGAAAATAATTCACAGGCTTTCCCGGGATGCGTAGATATCTCCCGCCTCCTTCTCTTCACCAAGCAGCTCCGAGAGCCTTTCCCGGAGCAAGGAGGTCTCCTGAAGCGCCCTCACCTGTGGCACCTCTGCGGGGACTGTCCCCTGCCCGTGCTAGGCGGAAGGTGACGGATGCCCAGGGAGAGCCAAGATGCCCTGTGAACGGGTGCTGGTAACCCTGCAAACGCCTCGGGCTGCCCTTGGAGGGGCACAGAGGACAAATCATTTCCATGGCTCCATCTGTGCTATCTCTCCTCTACCACCAGTCCTTTCCCCATTTCTCTCCCATCCTCCAGCACCCCGTTCCTTGCACGCTCCCATATCACCAATCCCCTCTGTCACCATCCAAAAGGCCAATTACCGCCGGCCAAAAGAGTCCCAGGACGCACTTGAGGCACTCTGTATGTTGCAGGCAGATAAGGGGAATTAGAGTCACCGCTTTGTTTCTCTAATGACCTGCCATCTGCAGACCTCACAGGGCTTTTGACGCGCTCAGAGCTGCTTGGTCACGGGCACAGTTTGGGAAATTCCTGGGGTAAGTGGACAGACATGGGCCTGTTGTGCAGCTACACATAGAACTTCTGCCAGGAAAAAGGAGGAAGAGGTCTCCATCCTATTCCTAGATTTTTTTCCCCCCAAAATAAGCCTGTGCTTTCAAAAATCCTATGTTCCTCATTCAGTAAGTGAGAATTAAGCGGGGCATTCAAACTCCAGAAACATCAGAGAGGGGCTGGAATGATCCACACCTATGAGAGGCAGGAGCTTGGTGCCATTTCAGAGTTGTCACTAAGCAAAGAGGGGCAGGAGGCATTAGGGGGAAGAAAATCAGCAGTACATGTGAAAACAATCAGAACTGACAAACACACAAAAGGACTCTTCATATTCTTTTCAAGCATACTTTTAGAAAGAAAAAAAAAAAAAAGGAAAAGTTATGTCATCGCTGTTTGTGCCAGTGAAACATCCCAAAACTTCATAAAAATTCAAGCCCTTAGCTTTGTTCCATGTCTCCTTTTGCTGTTTATTGGCTCTTAGCCGTGGTTCTCTGCCCCAGGCAAGTCACAGCCCCATGTTGGGGTCCCACTCCCCACCAGCCCCTGCTTTTCCATCCCACGGCACAAGTCCCAAGTGCCACCGTCCCGCAGCAGGGAGCCGGGGCCCGGCAGCCGCTCCAGCTGAACCTCCCCATGCTCAGCAAAAACCCAGGCTAGGATGCTGGGAAGGAAACAGAGCAAAAAGGAGAGTAACATCCACAACACACGTTTCACCGGAGACTTAACAATACTCATAGAGGGCCCCTACTAAGTCTCCAGGTTAAATCAGTGCTCTCTGGAGAATCAATTCCTCCTCACCCCGAGCCATCCCCTGCTTCCCAGTTGAACACGTACACAGGAACATGCTCTCCAAGCCCTGTCTTCTCTCAAGACTAACCTGAATCACTTTAGAAAAAGCTCCTTTTCCTGTTCATGGCTTCAGATGTTCCTTCCTGGGTGACTCTGCTGATTTCAGGGGAGAGGTACCAGCATTGTGTTAGGTAGAAAAAAAAAAATCAAATAAATGACCCCTTATAAAATGATTTACCAAGATATTTTCTCAGGGTCCTGGTTTCCTCCCCAAAAACTCAGAGTTGTTGTCTGTAGCAGTGTAAGGAAGGAAGCTTTCATGCCAACATAGGCAGGAAACCTAGCCCTACCTCAGCACTATGTTTGGCATGTGAGCATCAGAGAGGGACCAGTTGACCTACAGTCCCTGTGGCTGCCAGAGGAGGTGACAGCAACCTTGAAGCTGACAAGACAATAGTTGGCTGCAGAAGGGCATGACTTCATGTCCTCTGCTTCCACTCTCATCCCAAGCATGAGCTGCATCAATGGCTATTTTAAATGGATGCCTTGTTCATCAGGGATGCCGTGAAACCTGCATCTACTTGAGAAACGTCTTCCAAGAGTGTACAGGAGTCAGCAAGCCTCGTGATGGCAGAGCTGTGGAGTAAGGACGAGATGGTCTCTGCTGTGCACACCAGGCAGGCTGTGCTCCAGGACCTCCAGCTACTCAGGTGCAAGGTTAGCAAAGAACCCCACCAGTGCAATTGAGTGCAATTGAGTCAACCAGTCCTACTCTCAACCCACTCCAACCATGTGCAGGAGGAAATGAACCTGCCAAACCATGGCCATAACCCATGTCCAAACCAAGACCGTGACCTGGAAAGTCTGACCTAGGCAGGAGCACTGGGCTGAGCAAACAGCACCACCAAGAAAGGTCTAACCCAGCCGCCTCCCCTAGCTTTGGAGAACGGCAAGTGAATGAAGAACACTTTCCCCTTGGTGGCTGAGAGAGTCTTTATTTTTCTATTTTGATGCTTCTCCAGCATTACCTGAAACCTGGAGCTGTTGGAGCAGAGAGTGACAGGATAATAGCAGCCCTGGCAGCGGGGCCGTGCCTGTGCGCCTTCCTCTCTGGGCGCTGCCACACTTGTTTCTCAACATCGGCTTTGAGGAGTCGTTAACAATCACATTAACGTGGAGGATCTAATCTTTCCCACACAGGGATGACAGCAGCTGGGGCTCAATGGCATAATTGTGTTTTGATCCCTTGTGCCAGACTTCCTAGGCACGTGCCAGAAGTTGATACCACCTTACAGGAGGGGACCTTGCTAAGGGAAACAGCTCCTGCAGGCTCTGCTCACCTTGGCACGTGGAGACAAGTGGGTGAGCAGAAGAGAGCTCTAGACCTGTATTTGCTCTGCTCTCCTGCAGAGCCACTTCCCACAGTGTTTGCCTCATGGAGATTAACCTTTGAGACCCCGGAGCACACAGATACACTAGCAGGGATGGGCCAGCGTTGCCCTTAAGTCAGGTCAGATGTTCTACACCTCATCTCACTGACACTCCCTCAGCCCCCTGCGAGCTGGAAGAGGAATCAAAGGCAGGAGCCTGGCACACAAGCTGTGGCAAATGTCCTGCCAAAGCGCCTGCAATAAACAAATCAATAATTAAGAGATGTACATTAGTTTTTGAATACACTCCAGGTAGAGGGTTTTTTCCACCTTCTAAGGAAAGCATGTGAGGTAAGCAAATGGAAGTGGGGGGCTGCAAACTGTACAGAGTCTGCAGGAGGATGCAATGGAGATTAGATTTGAAGATGAGGTGAAGGAGGGCATGATTTCTCATGTGGAGAAGCTGCAAGGACGAGGAATGTGTGTGTGAGGTTGCCTGCTGTAGCAACCATGAAGGGCTGAAGAGAGATGTATGTGCTTGTGTAGGTTGGATGTCATTTGCACAAGCAAGACTACAGGTGTTCTAGGCAAGAAGTCCATGCGTAGGAGCTGAGAAGTGCTATAGAGAGACTGTAATGTAGAAGCTGTGTGGAAGCTCTCTCAGAGTCCTAGTCCATAAACCATAGGCTCAAAACAACCAAAACACAATTCTGTGTCATGACTCTGTCCTACCCCGATGATCCACAGATCTACCCTTTAGGGTGAATGAAGACTCCAGTTGCTTGTGCAGGAAACAAGTGAAAGTTTTGTGACCATATGACAGTTTTGCTCACTTACTCCTGCCTGGCTCTTTCTCCAGCTACTTCTCTTGCTAAATACTGTCTCCTTCCAAAAAAAGCAACTCTACCAACCTCACAGTCCTTTGTCCAAAGCTTAAGATGCCAAAAAACATGTCAGCCATCAGTCCACCTTTAGCCCTGCAATTCAAGGTAGAATCCTACAGCAAGAGATAGCATCTCATGTTAGAGAACATCAGCACATGAAGGGATCATTTTGGTAGCAGTGCCAGACATCAGCAGGCTGAGCTCCTGATCCCTGTGCTCACTGACAGCACAGCGTGGTGGTGGTGTAGGGCACCCTGCTAGACTGAGCAGACTGAAAGGACACTCTCCCCATCCCTACCGAGGAAAGAAACCTGCCCACCATGATATATGCCTACAGCATATCTGAGCCGGCTTGCATCAAAACTCTACACTTGGGCTAATGCTGGAAACCGTACAGGAGCATCAGCTAATGTGAAAAACCACTCACCTTTTCAATGGGATAGGGTCCCAAGAGTCCATCCTTCCATTTTCCTCTCCATTGGCTCAGCACCGTGTCTCGTTGCCAGATAAGGCTGTGGGTTGTGATAACCAAGCTCAACAGCTGATGATGCAGCAGCATTAACCAGAGCGCTGCCAGCCCTGCTCTTACAGCAGAGCAGGGCCCATCTGGGACAGGCTCTGGGTGACTCCTGGGGAGGACGCAGACAGACATCAGCCACTCTAAGATGCTCATCTGCCAACTGCTGAACTTCCAGAGAAGTCTTAGTTGCTTCGAAACCTCAAACACTGAAGAGTCCTTTCCTCTAGTGAGGAGCTTCCACTGTGAAAAGATTCCAACAAAACACTTGTGATGTGGTTCTGAATAAAATAAATGAGAGACTAATATGGAGCTGAATAAAGTGACTAATGATTTTGATTAATTATTAAAAGATCACTTTATTTTTGCAAACACACAGAACGTTCAAAACATCTGAAATGCAGGGATCTCCCTTACAGCTGAGATAGTAAAAAATAACTAAAATTACATTTTTTTCAGCGTGCTGGAACAAGGATAATCTGGACACAGAGACTTCTGCTTCACCAAGACAGAGATGGGTCGAGCAGCCACTTCTGCAAGCTGCACAGAGATTCTACAACCAAGACAGAAATGATCTTGAGGGACCCTCCTTCTCCTGTAGCCCCTGCCCACAAGCCCATGCCATTTCAGTGGCCTCTGCATTAGATGCGTCTCTCCCTTGCCCAACAGTGAGGATGGGATTGAACAACTACTGGTTCTGGTGCTATTTATCTCACCACAAGCATTATAGGGGCTGCTATGGCTTTTGATCAATGTTCCATTGCTTTGCCTTTTCTATGGAATTTTAAAACCAAGAGCAAGTGTCCTGTTGGACCTGTCCTGCTACCATCCATCTCTGGGCATGAGCTCCTGCCCTGCTGCCTGATCAGCATCGTTTCCTCAGCTCCCTGCTTTTCTCCCTGCCACTCCCCATTCTTCCAGCACTTCTCTCCCTGCCTCTTTCTATTCTTCTCTCTCCACTCACCACTCCTTTCCTTCTTCCTCCTACCCTGAAGCTACTGTAGCAGATGATCAAAATTTTTTGTGCAAACATGCTGTGTTATGCACCCCACAGTATCATTTTTTGTCTGTTCTTGATTTTTTTTTATTTTTTTTTTTTTAATGTATCATCATTTGCTGCCCAGAAAACCAAAGCACAAGTCAGGAGCTACAAGGGCTGGTGTCCACCTCACCAGAGTATCCAACAGCATCCTCTGGCTTCCATGCACAGCCAGGGACCCTCTTAGTCCAGGAGAGTTCAGGGGCTCTGGGCCCCCAGAGAGGATGGAGCAGGCTGTGCAGGCCTGCTGTAGGAGCTGGCAGGAGGATGCACTGCTTAGCCAGGGGAAGCTAAGGGATTGCATGGCCGAATGTCCAACTCCCAAGCTCAGACAGCAGCACCCCACACTGAGCAGCCAACACGACTCCATTGAGCCACTAGACGTGCAAACCGAGCGGTCCCGTCACAGGCAGTTTGCGCTGGGAAGAAGAGGTACATTTTGCTATGAAGTAATTCCCTCAGAACCATCTGGTTGCTTGATCCATCCCCAAAAGTCTGCTGGAGAGGGCCCCACTGACTCTAAATGCAGCTTGCATCAGAGCTAATATAACTCAGTGAGAAATAAAATTGCTATTTGGGGGTGGTGGTGTTAAAAAGCAGGTAAAGAGGCACTACAGAAGTGCACCAGCCTCGATCTTCCAAAGACCTGGAGGAACCTGTGCCCACTGCTGCCTCCCTTCCCCAGTGCGGCCAGTGCTCAAGCAGAAAGGCGAAGGGACGATGCTCCGTTAAAATCCTGGTTATTAGGAACTCAAAGGGAAAAGAATGAATGAGTGCCAAATGGCGAAGGATAAAATCAATATGGGGAGAGCTGTTATTTAAGCTTCTGAGCTCCGGGGTATTACAAACGTTGGAGAGCAATGAAATAAAAATGATACATAAAGTGACAACATCATCATGTCTGTATAACTGACGCCCTTAGCAGCTGTTTGGTCTGAACAACAGAAGTAAATCCAAATCTGTGCCTGCTGCCCAGGGCTGTCTGGCACTCCTAAGGGGGCACTCTGTGATCAGAGAGAGAGGAAATTACAGGGTATTTTTGCCAACTGGATCAGAGTTAACCTCCTTTGGTCACCATGCCCTGGAAGTCCAGAGAATCCCTTCACAATCAGCCCAACTGCACAGACCTGCACACCAGCGCTTGTTGAAGAGGCAGTTTGGGGTTTTTTGCTGGAAAGGGAGGAGATCCCAGTGGTCTCCAGAGATGTGGGGTGGCAATGGAGCTCCCTGGGAGCAGGGGTGGGAGACCAGCCTGCTTCAGCACTGTCTGTGGCTTCCTCCTGGTAGGACACATGTCCCTTGGCTGGCCATGGACCAAACTACACAGCATGGGGCTCATGCTGTGTCACATAGGTCATGCTCGAGGGTCAGAACCAGTGGAACTGAAACCCTGTGGAAAAACACACCAAGTCTGCCTTGCAAGCTGCTTTGTTAAACCCACAGGTTTTGGTGCCCTATTCTTAAACCCGAGCCTTTCTGGCACTCTCCTATTACTATTTAAAACTTCCCTTCAACAATAAAAGGCAAGAAACTTTTTAATTTCTCTCTTTCTCAGGCAAAAGTTGACATTTTCCAGTCTCTCCTGCCTCTGAATCACCTCCCCTTCCTACTGATTCCATCACTGGACTGCAGAACCTATGTCAAGTACTATTTAACATTACCACCTGGGTGCTGTAAATGTTAGGGCTTTTCCCTGCTCAGTCCACCTTGAGACCTGCTGGAGGAGAGCCCAGGTTCCTTCCTTGCCCTATGTGCTGTTCTTGAAGCAGCTCCACGTTGCCTGGGCTATTTCCACTTGCACCGCTGCCCAGCGGTGCTGGGCTGCAGGAGGGCAGGGGCAGGAGCCAGCCACAACACACAAGGTGCTGGGCCACGAGAGAGGACCTCGGAGCATCCAGAGCTTAATTCCCGCTTGTGAGAGGATGCGGCTGCCGCGCTGGGGATTTGCACTGCCACCTTAGGGACAGCGAAAGAAACGCTTCGCTGGAGAGCGGGAAGCGCCGTCTGCTCTTACACAGAGCGCTTTGTGTTAAAGCCTGGCTCATACAAGGCCAAGGCAGAAGTTTAACCTCCACCCGAGCAAGGGGAGCCTAGGGAGAGCTCGCAAGTTCCCCTCAATGTCTCTGCTCTGCATTAAGCCGGTGGCACCGGTAAAGCACCCGGCCAAGCCCCAGCATGAGGGGCAGAGGCTTTTAGCACAGCCTAACCATTACACACCACGGGCCATGGCCCTGCCAGGGCAGAGGAAGCAGCCTCTGTTTCCAGAACATCCTTTAAGCTCCTGGAGATGCTCTTCAACATGCTGGCAGGCTCAGAGGGACCTGCCAACAGAGAGACACGACACCAGATCCAAACAGGATGGCACAGCTGTGCCCAGTGGCACCAGGACAATGGGGACCAGCCTGGAGGTGCATTGGAGCAGCAGGTGACCCTGCTGGACAGGGCAGGAAGGGAACAGATGCTCTTTGCTCCTTGCTTATCCATGTTTGAAGCCTCAAGAAGATGATCCCAGAGCCTGGCCAAACCTGGCATGGCCTCCAGCCTTTCTGTCCCCCGCCACCACGTGAAACTCTCCTTCCCTGTGCTTATTTCCCTCTACTTAGTGCCTGGCACAGACGTTCAATGGGCAAGGTGTGTGCTGCCTCCATAGGGAAACAGATGAGGCTAGGAAAGTCAGGGCTGGAAGAGCAGCTGGGCAGGACAGAGAGCTCCTGACAACCAAGAGAAAGAACATGAGTCAGTAGAAAAGAGAGTGTCCAGAGAAACCTGTGAGCATTTCCTGCTCTTCGGTCACCCTGGAGCTGCCAGTCTTCCTGCTTTCAGAGAGAGGTGGAAGATCCCTGCTGTAGATCCCCCTGCAGATGTTGCCCAACCTGCAGTTTTCCATCTCTCATGGACTTTTGCATGCAGCATGGTTTTACCATCCAGTTGGAGCAAGCAGGGGTATTGTATCAGCTCTAATCAGGAGTAAAGATAGAATTGATTTCAAGAGGGATAAGGTTCCCTTGAGGTACCCTGCTACCTTCAACCACCTTCTACGCAAGGGTTATACTTGTCCTGGGCCCATCACACAGCCTATGTTTTCCAGCTCCAGCAGGATGAAACTTTCCCAAGTTTTCATGGATTCTCTTCACACCTGCTCTCAAACCCTCGGAAGCTGCTCTCCTGTTCATGCCCAGCTCCTGCATATGACCCTAGCCAGGATCATCTCTGAGATGGATGCTTACCCAGTACTCCACCAACAGGAGAAGGCCAGAGTAGATAAAAATAGAGAGAAGCAGAAAAAAAAGTCTCCAAATTTTACCACACACCTCTCTGGAGCACAGTGAGGCAGAGAGATCCTCCAAGAAGGTGTTGTGTGCTGGAGGAGGTCAGAGTTGAGTGGGAAGAAAAGTCCTTTCTCCTGGCAGGGAAATGGGAGGATGAAGCCAATGGGGAAACTCTGGGAGCTTCAGGAGTTGGCAGCAGAGCCAGGAGAGCCCAGAAAGAGCTGCAGGGTCCAGCGGAAGGATGATGGCAGAAGCATCAGAAGAATTGGAATGGCCAGCACGTACATGGAGCACTCTGAGCCCTTCCCCACCAAGTGGTCTCACTGCTGCTGGGAGCAGCAGCCCCCTCCCCACATTTCTGCCTGCCCAAATTGCTCTGGGCTTAATGTTCAGCACTGGACCTTGGAGAGACAGAGCAAAGTCCCAAATTCAGGTGGTTTTCACTAAAACAAATCCTCTGGCTTGTTAGTGAGCCCCTGAAGAGCTGTGTCTGGCAGGTTTATTGGGGAAACTGGAATAATTTTTATCAAACTGCTGCTAAGTAGCAACAAAATGGGGAAATCAAGGCTTTTGTAGTTTTGTTTTACACGGGCTCAATTCCCAAAGCAGGTAGGGCATGAGAAGCTAGAAGCGGGGGAAAAAATAGGCAGATGAGCCTTCACTTGCAGACTTTCCCAAGTTTTAACCCAAGAGGATGAACATAGCAAGGTTTAGGGCTAACTGAGGGCTCCGGATGCCAAGTCAGGGTCAAAGACCCTTGCTCTGCACTGTGTGTTAGACAGTGGGACCCTGCTTCTCTGGAGCACCAAGAAAAGCCAGGAGACACTTGGTGAACTGAAGCTTCCCTGCAAGCAGCAGGTTAACACGGGTTTCCTTGGATACAGGGAGAGCTCCAGCTGTTTAGCAAATGGCCAAGAGAAAACTCCAGCCTTGCTTTACGAAACGGGCAGTGATTTATGCCTCTTCTGGATGGCAAGGAGCTGGGAAAGGGATGTTCTGGGCCAGGGAAAATGGGCAAAGCCAGTTGCTGTTCACAGACTGAGAGGGACCCACCAAGAGGAGAATGCTAAAAGACCCTAGGCTGTGACTTAGGCAACATAGGATCGGGAAAAAGTCCCTGATTTGACTTTCCATACTGGCCCTTTGCAAAGGGCTCATCTCTCTTTAGTGGTAAGGAAGGTCCTGCTCTAGCACAGGACCTTCCGCACCGATGACCAAGATTCATTGCAGGTAACTTTATGCCAAGGAGATGGGAGGATGGTGCACATACCTGGCCTGAGAGATGCTCTTGGGCCTATCTTTGTGTCCTGCTCCATGAGAAGTTCTGCGTAGGTCTGTGAACAAGCACACACAGTGTTTGAGCACTGGCCTGGTTGCTGGGCAAGGAGACGTGATAGTGCACGTTGTGTGCAAAGGAGATGTGGCAGATCTAGAGCACTGGAAGAACTTTCCCAAAGAGGAAAGCCAGTAACAAGGGCTGGGAGAAGTCTTGTGAGGAGTCACGATGTGTAGATGTGCTCATCACTGAAAATCCTGTTGCAAACAGTTACTGTAGAAAACACAAGATGGAAGAAGGGAACTAATATGCAAGAGAGGGGACCAGGCTTATTTGTTAGTCTTCCATCCTTAAAACTCATGCTGCAAGCCTCCAAATCCTGGAAGGGGTCACATAAGAAACCCTGTGGGGAGCTGTCAAGCAGACAGCTGTCAAGCAGACAGTTCTGATCACGGGAAAGGTCCCACAGGCCCCATGTGCTCATGGCAGCAGAGCACACCAAAGGAGGCTAGTGAGGAAAGGAAAGGGAAATGCAAGAATTGTCTTGTTTGGGCATGTTACTCTACTTTAAACTACTTATTTAAAAACAAGAGAGAATGCACGGACAATGAGAATCTCACAGAGGAGAACTGTACTAGAAATTAGATCCCATTTGGAGGGAAGTTTGGCCTTCAAAATGAAGCCAGTGTGGCTAAGTTAAATGATGATGCTCCTCGCTAATTGGAGGAGGAAAGTATACTACCATGCACATCCTTGCCAGATGCTTGATTAACACATCACAGCATTTCCCAGGATGGTGAGAGAGATCCCTGCTCTAGGTCTCCCAGTCATTTTCTGGATCTCCTGCATCTTTCTCTTCCATCATTAGGCAGTCACTTGAAGATGACACCAGCAGTAATGCAAGGGAAAGTAAAGCTTCCATGTCAATGCACATGACTTGATAATGCAAATAGCCTGGGCTACACTGTGCATAAGTATATATTATTAAGCAGCATTAAATGAATGAATTCTTGTACTTGCCTGGTGGGAGAGGGTGGGAGAATTCAGGAAAGACCTGGGGAACCAGCAGCCTGAATTGATCAATTGATCAGGCTAGAATTTGATCAATAGTTTTAGGCAACAACCAGGAAAGAGAGCAAATCTGGGAGCAAATTTAGTTTTGAATAGGATTAAAATTATACTGGGGAGCCCTAATGGACCCAGTGCTCAGACACTGGAAGTATACCCACTTTTGGAGAACTTGGAGGTAAAAGGATTATTAGAGGACTAGTATTAGGGAGCATGGAGAAGATATTTAGCAAGGTCTCTCCTGGTTAGGGGTAGGTCCAAGCTGAACAGATCAAGCTAGAAGGACAGCAACTGAAGAAATATGGGAGATCACCATGCCTCTGAGAACCAGAAGACATGGAGCGATGAGATGGGCCCAGAAGCGAGTTGGCAATGAGGCGCTCCCAGGACTGTCACTAAGGAAGAGGAAAATCTAAGTGTACTCACCAGGCACTGCCACCTAAAGAGCCTATAAACATCTGAGTTCAACATCTTGAGTATACGAACAGGCCTCCTGCAGCTGCACAAGTGAAAGGAATGAACGGATCATTGAGTGAAAGTCTTAGAGGATCCAGTCACCACTTTTGACCATATCACAGCATCCCTCACAGATAGGGCTCTTGCACTCATATATCATGTTGAAGGCAGGACACAGGACCCAAGAAGTTTGAGGGCAAGCTCTCCATTTCTTCCCTAGAACAGGATGAAGAGTGTGTGGTTATGAGCATGGCCATCAATGAACCACAAAGCCTTTTAGTGTCCATTATTTGCAATTGCTGCTGAGCAAACAAATGTGACCGCATCAGTCACCAGGCCCATGCCCTGATGAAAGCTCTTCTCATCAGCCAATGCCTCCCCCCAGGAAAGAGGAATGGCTGACCCTGAGGGATCGTGATACAGACCCATCCCCCTTTCCGTTCGGTATGTTTTTCAGGAAGAGATAAAATGGAGCATCTCACCTTTCTTGTCTCTTTCTCTAGCATCCCCTTTTGAAGCAGGGATCACTGTGATCCTTGCGTGATTGCTGTAGGCCATGTCTTCCTCACCATTTCAGCAGTAACTCCCACTCAAGGTGGACTTGGAAGTCATTTGCATGTGCCTACTACACTCCCATATCCAGTCAGCAATATTCCATTTACAGGAGTTGAAAGCCAGCACAAGGACCAATATTTAGAGATGCGATCTGTGTGAAGATAGTGAAAAGCAGTCATGAGAAATGAAGGGGTTGCAGTGAGACCCAGAGCCTCAGCTCAGGAGACTGAAACAAGGCTAGCATCTTCCTCTGAATTGCAAAGGGGAACTGGTTAGAAAGAAAACTTAGAAAATAAATATATGCAGAAGAGCAACATGAATCAGGCTGTTCTCCTTTCCTCCTTCATTTACGGACAGCTTCTTTCTGGTGCTAGGACTGAGTATTTTAGTCCATTGCAAAGAACAACCCCAGCCACTGAGAATGAGGAGTCAGAAACCAGGGCCTGCAGTTCCCTGCATCCCTCCAATTCACATTTGCCTTTTTTGCAGGTCTCCTTCAGTCTGCCCAAGCAGCTGCTCTGGCACAGAGAGGGCAATTGAAGAGTATCAGCCCAAGTGGGGTGAAAAAGGGGGTCCCTCTGTGGGCAGCCAGAGGGATTTGGCTGAGACCCCAAAGCCTGGTTTCACTGCAAAGACCCTACGCTTCCCTGGCAGAGGGGACAGTGATGCCATGGCCCTCAACTCTGCAGCCCTTCAAAGACCTCTCCCCACCCTCAAACTTATCCTTGTTTGCAGTGAAGGTTTGTGCTTTGCCAGCACACACCAGCCGCCCTTCCCTTCTGTCTGCCTGTTTATCCTCAGGCTGCCAGCTTAACAGAATCGTTTATTTATTTATTTTATTGGCCTTTCTTTTCCACTCCTTCTATATCTCTCTCCTTTTTGTCTCTCTCTCTTTTTTTTTTTTTTTTGAGTTGTGCTTCACTTCTTGGTAAAGCACTTTAATCCATTTTAATGCCCCAGTTCTGCTCCTCAGTGACAGCTTGGTGGTTAGTCTAATGCGTCCCACTCACCTCAGGGTTACTAATGAGGTCACGGTGAAGGCAGTCTCGAAACTGAATAATTCACTAATCAGATGCTGCAGACTCCAGTGGTAAAATTTATTTCTGACACCTAAACAGCAAATGGGTTTGTGGACACACACACATATGCACACACACACATGCACGTGTGCTTTTTTCTTTTTTTGTTTCTTCAGAGATATTTTTAGGCAATTGATGCTATGCTATCTGTTTCATGGAGGGTCTTGCTCACTGTGAAGGTGGATGGTTTGTCTGGAGCTCAAGGCAAGGAGAAGCTGCTGTGATCTCTGCATGGGACAGCCGAGCAAGCACGATGAGGCTAAGATCTGGGGACAAAGACGCTCTCATCCCACGCACGAAGCCTCTGCTGCCAGAATTCCTAGTCTTGAGGAAAACTAGTTAAGGAATCTAGGGCCATGCTTTCTGGGAGGTGGTCCGCTGAAAAATCCCTTGCTGTGAAACCATTCACTTATCTCTTTAATAAAAGTTGAAAAGGAAAAAAGCTTTTAGACCGCCATCAGTGACACTTTCTTTGGAAAAGGCAGAGGGTCTCATGAACTTTTCCATTTGCACCAGCAGTGGATGCCTGGAGGAATGAGACCCTAACCTCACTCTTCTCCTCTCCAGACCCCCTCTCAAGGTCACAGTGGGTGCTTTTTTCACTGCCCACACTGGCTAAGTCCTCCAGAACTCTTCTCCCTCTTGCCACTTTGCATTACCCAAATAACACGGAGTGGGTTCCTGCTTGTCCATTTTCTTAATGAAAGCAATGGCTGTTACTTTACTACATGCTACCCCCCAGCCTCTCCAATAGAAGGGATAGCAATAATCCAATTAATCAGTATTGCTAATAGTAAAAATCACAGGGAGTCATTAATAATAATTAATACTCCATATTCCTAGGGGACACAGCAGTCAGAAGATGCTTCTCTGTTGCTAAGCCTGCAAACAGGTGGCCGCTGTTGATAAAGAATCTAATAGGGCTCCAGAATAGGGTGCACGCTGGCAAAATCTCCCTCTTTCCTTGGCCCTGAACCAATATTGCCTTAGCAGACTGCCAGAATCGGAAAGTCCTGAGAGACTCCATCAGTGCAGTCCGTATTCAGTCCTCAGCTATAAAAGGGGCTGTGTTTCTTCTAGAATTACCTGGTTTCAGCAGCGAGCGCAAAGCAGAACTCCTGATGGGATTACAAGGAGTAATTTGTCCTCTACCTGACAACTCTGCTGCTGCAAAGGAGAGAAGGAAGGTCTGAGGCTATCTGGGTAGCCTATGGCTCTGTGGATGGAAAGTACAAGGGCTGGAGCTGGTGAACTCCATCCGAGGAGGATTTCATCAGCTGCAGGAGGGCTGAGTCACCTCATCCTCCTCCTGCCTGGACCTGGGGTGCAGTGATGGGAAGAGAGAGAATAGAGCACCTGGGAAGAAGGACACATTTGCCTTCCAAAGGACGAGGTGAAGCTGCACCAAAATGGGGTGGTGATGGGGATCGCTTGGGAGCACTTGGATGGAGCTGGATACATGGAGAGGCCTGCATGGGCGTTTGCCTGAGGGAATAATCACTGGGCTTGGCTACAATATTGCTGAAAGATTTGTCCAAGCCGAAATATTTCTCAGAAATAAAGTTGTTTCCACATCCAGAAAGGATGAAGGGACTCAAGAGAGGCACTCTGCAAATTGAACATTATGGAAATAGGAATCTGTATGAACTGAAGTGTCCTGGGATGAAAAATAACTCATGCAAAGCAAGGATTTTAATCCATGCTCCACAGTCCAGAGCCAGTGCTGGGCACAGCATCCCAGCCCTTGTCCCAAAGACTGCACCTGAAGATTTGAGTTTCCATGGAAAGGAAGCAAGCATCAAAATCTGAAAGCAGTGATGAAGTAGGATTTGTCATCCTGTGGCCAACTTGAGTAATTACACAGCTAAGTGCTCATTTGTGACAGGACCTGTGCAAATTAGCTGTCTGGTTTGGCACATCACTGCTTTCCTGAAGATCCAGTAGATGATTTTAATCCCAAAGCTCATTCATATAGGCTACAGATGCAAGATGCAAAATAGGTAGCTCAGGAGCGCATCCAGATCTCATAACCTTGCACTGAAAAAAACACATGCAAATGCTCAGCTGATCTTATAACCCATCCCCAGAGTGACACTGCTGTGCAGTACTGAATGGTGCTCCTGCCTGCCATGTAGCAGCACAGAGGCATTCGTGCACTTAAGGACACTGCAGGTCTCCTTCCAATCTCAAGCTCAACAGAAGGAAGAGACCAGTCTCCTCAAGTGAAAGCAGCTGGGATTCCCTGCCCTCCGACACTCACAGCCACGGCCTGGGAAGAGCTGCTGGGTGGACATGGAGATCCCACCCCCCTGCCCTGCAAGAAAGGCCGAGCCGAGGCAAATGAGCTCAGCTTTGCCAGAAGTCACCCCCTGATGCCCGTACGTTTCCCTGGGGTGCAGATCACATATGGCCCAAACACGAAGCAAACTCTAAGATGCAACATGAGCAGGGAGTGAAATTCCCTTGCTGCTTCCTTTTGGTAACACTTCAGCGCTGACCCCTTTCTGCAGTGGCGTTTCAAGCAGTGTCTCTTTTTATGGCCGGGTACAAGGAAGCAGTAAATCCAAGTCCCAGGCCAGCAGCTAGCACTGCATGGAGCCACAACAGCCCGGTGATGAAATGTCTCACCACACGCAATGATCTGACAAGATGCCATCCTTTCTGAAAAAGGGTTCACAGTGAAGCAATGCAAGTCCCACAGCAAGGACCACCAAAGCCTGGCTCTGAGGAAGAAAGAAGCAAGCAGAGGATAACAGGGAGAGCAAAACTAGGCAGGTACAACAAGGATGACAAGGCACTGGAGAATCCTGGAGGAACCACAGCAACTGGAGCAGGGTGCCAGGGGCCAAAGGGCTCCCATCTAGTGCCAGGCACCAGGCTCCCCACCCAACTGCTGAGCACGATTATGTGATAAATGATTGCATTAGTCTGGACAGCTTCTCATTTTCCTCCAATCTGGCCTGTCTGCCCTCTTAGCACGGGGCTCCCGATAGCATTTCTCCCTTCACTGACTTCATTTTTCCTGTTAGGCTGTCAGGGAGAAGGGAGAACCATCGGCCAGGCTGCTTCTGCTGCTGCACTGAGTGCATCCCGTGTCTCTTCCTTCTCTTCTCTCCCTGCTGCCCCTTGGCCTCCATAAACAAGACTCTTGGAGTTCCCTGGGCTAATTTCCCCAGCAACATGGTCCCTCTCACCTTCTGCTCATCTTCCCCTGAGCAAACATACAAATTCCCCCCTTCAGTCCAGCAGCCGGTTTCTGCTGCTGCCTCTGAGCCTGCTAATGATATAGGGGCACAATGGGGCTTCATAGAAATTAAGGTTAGAGGGTTCTGTAGAGACACTAGCTGAATATTTACGCATTGATAGCAGCTTTTGGGGATTTTGAATCTCAAATCTTGAACTTTGCCACAAGAGTGAGTTTTGTGCCTGTGGCACCATTGTAAATCAATACATGCTTCCTGATCACAAACATCTTTAAGTCCACATATGCCCTAGGCAGAGAGTACCAAGACACCTTGATGAAACTCATGCCTCCCAATCCCAACTCCATGACTGGGAGTCACAGGACATTGGACAACAGCTCTCCTGTGCTCCATATCCCAGTATCTCCACTTCCCACAGTAATAACAACAGTGCCTCCTGCTCAGGACTGACATTACCCAACCTGTGAAATGCTGGAATAAAGCATTGCAGAATTGCTACCCTCTCACTCAACAGAAAGCAGTTAAAGGAGCAGCAGTTCTGGTACCCAAAGCGTTTCTCTCTTCTTCAAAGTGCTTTGCAAACACCAACTAACCCTCCTGCCCTCCATGAGAGGGAGGTGGGAAAGCCTAATTACTCCTAGAAACACAGCAGCCCATATTTTAAGCTGGCACAAGAAGGAGGGACTTTCATGCCTTGCTTCCCCACATATAGATACTACTGGTTCATGACAGCAGATAGTATTGGTTCGTGTTGAGAGAGAGGCAAGTTAACAGCTCTCTCTAACTGCATTTGAGAGATGGTTGAACCAAGGAGAGATACTCACTAGACACACTGCCCTACACCCCATTACAGGGAGGGGACCAAGGAGGATCAATTCCAACGCAGAGATCAAACCAGGAGACGGGAGCAAGTCCACAGGCTCAGAGAACAAGGGCAGCCACAGCCAGCAGCCTGGCCCAGGGTGAAGATCTTTACAAATGTAATTAAGGCAAGGCTGAATTAGGAAATGGGATAACACAGAGCAGGTGAAGGCTGTGGGCAGGGCCATGCAGCCAAGCTTCAGAGCAGAGCAGTCAGCTAAGGTGAGACTTAATTATTTAATTATTTTTTACTGTGTTTGAAGTGTGGCCAGGGCAGTAAATGCAAGGTGATTTGGCCTTCCTGTGCAGAAAAGCTACACCTGCAGTGTCCCCATGCAGGGAAAGATCAGCCAGATCAGCCTGTGGAAGTGCTAATGCAGGGTAACCAACTTGGGCACCTGTGTTTGAGAGCTATTTATGGTCCAGGTGAGAGGCCAGTGTGTAGAAATAGGTGGAAACAGACAATTTTCTCCTCAGATATCTTCATCTCCCTCACTACAGCCCCTCATTAGATTGCATATCTAGCTATTTAGCTGCTCTCTCTTCACTGAACTTGTCAATATTTGCCTTTGTGCCCTGAAAAGCAGGTGAAGCTTGGATAAAGAGGCAGAAACCAGCTGGACCTGCAAAATTTCCACACAACAGAGCCTCATCTCTCCATATTTTACAGATGAAATATAATTGAAGGGCAGAAAAAAAAATAGCTGGAGTGAGGAGTCAGCTTGGGAAGAAGATACAGAGCTGTGAAAGTTGTCTGGGAGGTTAATCCACAGAGGAAGGTTTTCCAAAGAAGCTTCCTTGTATGTATCACAGGTCCCAGAAGTGTTTCAAAGGAGACTGGGGTGGGAGAATGGTGAATATATGGCACAATGCCTGCACAGATAACAAGGTCTTAGAAAGCTTCTAGAAGGACAGACAGGCCTCTTGGTATCACAACCCTCTTTGGGAGCACCACTTCCAATGTGCTGCCCAAGGTGCCACTCCTGCCCAAGTGTCTTCCCAGATCAGCTGCAGCACAGCCAAGGTCACAGAAGAGACCAGGTCCCTGCCCAACTATATTGGGCAGCTGCTTTTGCCCAGTTCAACAGAGTCGTAGGGAAAGGCAGCTTGCATTCCAGGTCTTTGGAGACCGATGAGGACAGCTGGAATTTCTCCTGCTTCCCTTTTGTTATTCCCATTCTTCTGGTCCTCTTCCCCACTTGGAGAGACAAGTTCAGAGATCACAGGCAAGCAAGCCCCAAATGAGAGACCAGGGGCTCCTCAGTTTAGAGAGAGAGATGCTATCGTCAAGAAAAATCACAGCCATTTTCTTTTAATGCTTTTCTCCGGACCGATTGCTTAGCTGTTCCATGGGGAACAGCTGATCTGCATTTAGTCAGAGACACTGGGACACAAGACCCAGTGGACCATGTAGTATCAATTTTCCAGAGTGGACTAATCGTGTGTAATTATAGAGCATTGCAGGGTTTATATCCATGGAAAAATCTCCCTGACTGACACTAAACTGCTTATGAAGTTGTTTTGAACTCTTTTTTTCCCCCCCCCAAAAAAGGGGTCCTATTTGGGCCATCCAGCCCTCCAGACCCTTCTTTCTGCCCCTCCAAATATATTGTCACATCATCAGCTACAATTGCACTACCAAGTCTTAGGGAAAGGATAACCAGGTAAGTAGGGCTTTTAATTCCAGAAAAGTGGAGTAGAAACCTCCCTTCCCCAGAGCAACACATAAGGAAGAAGAAATGGGGCCGAGATTCTCATCAGCTCCAAGCAAAAGAGATCTGTAACTGACATTGCTTTTGACTAGACTAAACCTATAAAGATCCTTATAAAACATTTCCAGTGTCCTGGAGTGGACTCCAGAATCTCCTCAATGGTTTCTCCTGTCTCACTAATATTTGTCGGTCTCAGTTCAAAGAGCAACCAGACAAGTGTAAAAAACAGACCTGCTCTGTAAGGAAGGATAGAGAAACAGCAAATTGTTGTGTTGGTCATGGCAGGGAGATTTCTGTGAAAGCAGCATGGTCACAGCGTGACAGGTAAAAAGGGAGAGAGAAAGAGAGAGAAAAAAAAAGCGAAGGAACAAGGAATGGTAGCCAAGAGAGGTTGTGGAAATATCCTGCAGAATAGAATAGAATACAGGGGCAATAATAGGGTAAGGGTTGAGGGAGGCTCAGGCAGGTCAGTCCTGGGTGTTAGTTGTGTTTGGGAGGATGCAATTTTGCCTGGGATTGATTTCAAACACCTCTGCTGAGAAAACATCACCTGCGTTTTCAATCTGTTGCCTAAAACATTTCTCAGCCCTCAGTTGTCTGTCCTAGCTGGAACAGCCAGACTATAGGAGAACCACCACCTCACCCTGTGTGTCAAGTCTAAAGCCCTCTGATCACTGACATCTTGTAGGCCTTCTTTGGGGACCTTGACTGTCCCCAGATCCACGAGCAGCCCGACCTGCTATCAGACCAGTATCAGCAGGGACAAGACCAGGAACCTTCCTCTGATACCAGTTGGTAACAAGAGGATCTATCTGATCTCAGGTCTTTGTCATAAGCCCATACGGCCTCCACCGAGCCTGGTGAAAGCAGGATGGGAAAGGTCAGTATTTACCTCTTGAAACTCAGAGCCAGGGCAGTATTTTGACTCCTAGACAGAGTAAACGGTTCCATCTTTGGGCAGAGCTCCCATCTCACATAAGCCCTTCATCTTTCAAAGAAAGAACTTGTGTATTAATTTACCCGGGAACAAACCATGTGAGACACTAGGCGATCGCCTGAGAAACACTTAGACTAAATCTAGGCTCTCCAGTGAGTCAGTAGCTAAGTAGGTGAGAAAAAAAATGCTTTTAAAATAAGTGAGACATTCTGAAAAAAAAAATCTCTTAAAACATGTAAAATGCACCAATCCTATTAATTTCTGAATCACCACCCCTTCTGGGCCCATTAATATATATGGGAGAGTCCACCTGAGCATACCTCACCTAGGCAACCAAACAGATATATCTACGCTGCTATCTTCATCTCCTAGTCCACAAAGGATACTTCTCCAAACCCAGTATCGGAATTCAGATCCAAACTGTAGCAATGGTTTAAGATGGCCCATTCTTGCCATTCCCAAATAGCTACCTCTATGCAGAGGCTCTTTCTGGGAGGAGAGAGATTTCCATTCCAGAATAATTCCTCTACTCTGCTTGGAAGCACACTAATTAGCCCAGAACAAAGTGACTTGAGTGTCCACATGGGGAGCTATTGTGAAATGGCTTATTTTGTCTGAGCTCTTCTAGGCAATTTCCTCTCACAAACAGGCCATAAGATTTAATTTGCCTTCTTACTACAAAGAGATGAAAGGTCTTTGCTAATCAATCCCAAGTCATCCCAGCCTTTCCTGTCATGAGTCCTTCCGAGCACTGTGTGAAAATTGTCCTGAGTTTCTCCTCTCTTTGGGACTCCCTAAATTTCATTCTTAGGGGAGACATAAATCAGAAGATTTACATCACCAGGACTCTGGACCTGTTCCAAAGAGTGAGGCCTAACCCTGCATAAATTAATCCATGCGATGGTAAGTGAGGGCGAGGAACTGAGCACCTCTTGAATGCAAAAACAATATATGTTACACAATACGTGTTTACAAAGCAAAGTAAAAGAGGAGAGGGAAAAAAAAAAAAAGAAAAGAAAGTGGCTATGTATAGAAAAGAATCCCTCCTTAAATTATATTTCCATTATTTCAAGAAATTATGAATCTAATTAGCCAGTAATTAAATACACCTTTCCCCGGCATATGAGAGGGGAATGAAAAACAGAAAGGAAGATATTGGGGCAAAAGAGAGCTCAAGCCTGTGCCATTCGTGGGGTTGGAGCAGCCTAGAAGGTGGTAGGGTGGGAGGACATCGAGTGCTTTGCAAAGCCCTTAACACCCAGCTACCCTAAGTGATGGGCAAATTAGTGAATATTGATATAGACCCATTTCTACCAGTACCGCAGGCTTCAGGATACCCTCCTCACCTTGTTTTTCTGGCATCTTCTTGACCCATTTTATTTTCTTCATCTCCTTTTACACACAGCAAGTCCCGTAGGGCTAGAGAGCAGAATAGAAGCACAAGAGCAGCTTTCCAACCAAGCAAGAGAGTTGGGCAGGGGGGAAAGCCCAATATCTGCTGAGCTGGGAGGCAAAGTGACTTCAGCTGTGGGTGCGTAATGGCAAGGGGAAAGCTCTGCCAGGCTGAGATGGCTGGGAGGACACCTTGGCATTTCCAGCAACCCAGATGGTGTTCTTCACCCTGTGACTCAGGGATGGCAGAGATCAGCTGTGTGGGTGCAAAACAGAGCAGCAGCAGGCGAGCTGAGCGGGTCGGGAAGCAGAAGGCAAACAAACCCATTTCTTCTTAGGAAAACACCATCACGTTGGTTTTACTTGTACCTGATCTTCTCAGCTCGCACCTGATCTTCACAACATCTGTCCCACTTTATGACAGCTCCCTTATTTAAAAATAAATCTTTGGGGAAAAAAAAAAGAGAGAGAAAAAAAAAAGAAAAAAAGAATAACAACTCTGCAATTTCTTCCTCCAAGCCGGACTGCCTTTCTGGCCCTGATTTTATCAGAGTGGAGACAGGCTGTCCTTGCAGAATGATTTTACCATCTTGAAAATGATTACAGCCCTGCACAATGCCTTCAGCTCACCGTGTAACGATATTTTTATACGCTGTCTCATTAGAACGCTGCCCGGGTTGAGGATGTTTTCAAACATTGTCTCTTCATGGTCGACATACTGCAGTACCAGGAATAGAGTGACGAATTGGAGGCAGTTCAGAGGGCAGCGGCAATAATCAGAAATCTGATTTACAAGGAAACGCTAAGAAAGCTGAATCCATTTTGTTCGGCCAGAGCCAGGAACTGAGCATCCACCCACAAAGATCTGGAAGGGCGAGAAGTAGGTGGTGGGACCATGGTACATGCTGTGTAAGTAGGAGAACATTTATCAGGGAAAAGCCTATAGGTGCAGTCTCCAGAATATTCTGTATCCTTCAGATCTGCTGTAGGACGGATCTGCTGTATTGCAGGATGGAGTGGAAGGATCACTGCTGGAGATATAAAAACTAGATTGGAAACATTAGGAGAAACTACCCACTGGGGAATAGTTCTGCCGAAGCAGAGATATAGATTACAGGACTTACTGGGTCTGCTTCATCTCTAACCTCTCTGGTTCCTAAAACAGCTGTTAAAAGGCAATGAGATGCAGCCATTAGTGACCCAGGCTGCAGCTGAACCTATATTCAAGAGGTGACAGGTTCCAGATCTCATTGTCACCCCGGGAGCTGCCCGAGGCCCTGTGCCCCTGCCCTAGACAGGTCATAGTGTGCCTGAATGAACTCACATTATCCCGGTAAATAGAGTTCATGGTGTGTTGCACACTTTTTTTTATTTTCCCTTTATAAATACATGTGCTACAGCATGACTGCACTCTGTGAACCGAGGGTGTGAGCAGCCTGTGATTAGCAGAGAACGAAATGCTGATCATGGGTTAATTAGCTAGGCTAATAAACTGCCTGTAGCTTCATTTAGGAGAGAAACTGTATTCTATCAAACACAAAACAGTGCTGAACGTGGGGGAGAAGAGAGTTTTGCTTAGAGAGATTGAAATCTAGCCCCTGCGAGGGAGGGACTGAATAGTTTGCAGGGCTGTAGAGGGACATCAGGCGGGTGACAGGAGAAGGTTCTGCTCCCAGGAAAGGCCACTATGGTCTAGGTCGAGCTGGTGGCAAGGCTGGAGGAAAGCATGCACACACTGCAGAGAAACGATATGTGCAAGTATGGGTTTAACCACCCTGGAAGTCCTTTCACATCAAAAGCAGATTGCAGGGGTCAGGGAGCATCTTCACAAGAGAGGGGCTGTGGGGAACCCCAGCAGGAGCCCTGGCAAGGGCAGGAGTGGGTGGGCAGAGCGGCTTAGTTCAGCAAGCAGAGAAATGCAAGCAGCTTAGCTGAACTTCACCAGAGAAGCAGAGAGTGCACAAAGAAGAAGTTTTGCAATGGGGAAGGACTAAATGATCTACAGTGTGTAGACGAGCTGACTTCACCAGGCTCTTCTCACAGACATGGTCCCAATCAGCCTAGTGCCATGTCAACTCTGGCCCCTCTGAGGTTGACTTTTGCTAACCCAGCCAGTGTTTGGAAAGAAGGACAAAGCTGCTCCTTCCTTTGCAAGTGCTTAGGTTGTTGTTTCTTGTGTTCTTGTGTTTCTCCAGGCGGGTTTGTTGAGTGTTTTGATGTTCTCCAATGCACAGTGTCACTTTTTCCAGGGAGCCAGTGTTTAGACACCACCACATCATTAGCTCAAGTCCGGCAATGTACCAGGCAGAGACCAAAAGCAACACAGCAAGAAATGAAACCATCTCAGATCTGCTTTGTGTCCAGCTGCACAAGGAAAACCATTGGGGTATTCACCACCATCCTGCCCACTCCGTGATCACAGAGCCCCTTTCCCCTTTCATCCAGGATGATGAACGTATGTGTGAGGCTCCAGTATAAAAATAAATCCACTCCTGTCACATTCCAGTGTATTAATAACAGCACTTAATAACTTCTTCTTAATAGTCTCCATATTTATGTGGAAATCTGTGGCGCTGAGGACTGGACATGCTTCCTCAGCGCACACAGTGTGGTTGTCCCATATGCCATGCAGCTTGTGAAAGAGGAGAGGGAGAAGAAACAGCACACTGGGAAAAAAAATAAAATGTACTGCAACTTTTAATTGAATTTAATGTTGCCAATAAAAATAAAGTTGAAAGCTTTTGAGACCATGGTCTTCTCTTTCTGCACAGAGCAGCTGTAAGCACCAGACATGCACAAATACGGATAAATCCTACCTTGGAGAAACTCTGCTGAGGCTTTGAGAGAATTTCTCTTGCTGTGCTTCACTTCACTGTCATTCTTCAGATATGGATGCTGTAAATACCAGGAAACAGGCCAGAGCTCCCTAAGGATGCCCAGATATTGAGGGCTGTGACTCTGGCTGTGCCCAAGCCGTGCTTGCTGTTTGCTCTAAGTATGGACAACAAATCTGATCTTGAGGGCAGCCAAAGTGCATTCCTCAAGGGAGAGCCTAAACATACCACGCGAGTCTAATGAGTCCATTAGCAAACTGGACACCCACCAAGTAACCTCCTGTGACTGTGTTTAGGATTGCGCACAGGGGAGGGGAGCCTGGGGATAACCCCAGAGGTGTTTTTCTCTGCAGAGATGGGAAATCTCAGCCCTTGCCAGCGCTGGAGGGCCCAGCTGGCCTGCAAGGAGCGGGATGCTCGTGAGGACCTCAGGTGGAGAGCAGGGGCCCCGTGCTGTAAACATGGGCTTCCTCTCACAGAGGTGTCCCCATTTGCCACTCCTCTCAACTGGATGTCAGGGTTGTATTTCTGACTGTCATCCCTGAGAAATTAGAAAAATATTCATTTAAAATAGAACAAAAACAAACAAACTGCAGATCAGTCAAAGCTCATCAATCAAGTCTGCTCTGAAGCTACCAGCAACTATAAACACAAAAGTTTTGATTCCCAGTCTGTCAACCTAAGTTTGGTGCAAAAGAGAATCACCTTCCCATACAGAAGAGGCTATTCTTGCTCTTTGTTTTTGCAGCGAGAAGCTCCCTTTGTGAGAGCTGTGCAAACTCCAGTATGTCTTAAGATTATAACAAGGGAGAAACAACCCCAGGCTGACTCCTAGGTCTGCACAGCTTGGCAGGGGCCACTCCACAAAACCACACCACCACTTTCTACCCAGCTCTTATGGTCCTGGGCAGAACTTCATCATCTAAACCCTACACAGGGGACTTAAACCACTTAAATCTCCTTCCTGTGCAGTAGAGATGAGGCTAGAAATAAAGGTGATGTAACAAAGGAGTGAGGGAAAAGAGAGATTCAGACATGGTGGTTCAAAAGTCTTCTTCAGGCTCCTTCTAATTGGGCATTTACCTAGGCTCTATTCCATGCCACACAAAGCCATTGCTTAAAGCAGTGCATACAGTGAGGCAATTGCTTTTTTATTTTGATGGTTATTATCCCTCACTGGAAATAAAAAAAAAAAAAAAGAAAAAGCTATCACTCTAGATTTTTTATCAGGTTTCAGTCATTCTGGCTGATGTTCAATAAAAGAAAAGCTATCTCTGTTAGAGATGAGTAGCCCTTTACAGAACAGTCATTGCCTACAAAGCAACCTTTAAGCACCTGGCTGTCTCTTAAGTTAATGCAGGGAAAGGATGGAAAGGAAGTTAGTCACTTCTGTATGTTTGAAAAATGCAGCTATTTCTCTTAAAATTCAGCAGCCAGCACACACACTTTGATTGGTTTTCTTGATATTGTTGTTTTCAGTTTTCCTGAAATCACTATCCATCACCTTTCTCCCGCTCGGCTCACCCACCTGGGCCTCCATGCTGCTGGGAGGAGAGAAGCAAAGCCAGCCCATGCTTAGAAGACTCAACAGACTCTTCTGTTCCTGTGGATGATGCTTGGAAGATGATGCTGAAGTGTCCTCTTTATCAGCCCCTGTATGAATGCCCAAAGGAGCCAGAAGATCTAAAACAATGTCCTCAGTGACAAAGGCCTCTGGAGGCCTTTTGTATGTTATGGTACGATGGGGACTCTGCAGGTCTGAGCAGATAGACTAGGCCTTCAAGATGTCTGGGACCATAACATGTGCCAATGCTCTACAGTTACCAAGGCATGTATAGGGGAACTTACTGCACATGCAATTCACCTAAGGAAAGCCAGACTCTGTAGGACGGTTAAAGTGGAAGCCTGTGGCCTTGGTCCTGAGTGGCTGAAGATGGCCTACATCCTTATGTTACATAGTCCACACTCTGTGCAAGAGACAGTTCTGTGAGGAGTGTCCCTCCAACACCTGCCTTCTCTGGGAACCACCAGCAGGTTCATGAAGATCAGTGCTGGCATGAAGGACTCTAAGCCTTGGCCAAGGAAGAAGGAAAGGCTTTTCCTGCCCACTGCTTCCTTCCGTGCACCTCCATCCCCAGCAACTCTAAGGCATGTCAGCAGGAGAGAAAAGCCCCAGCATCTTTGCTGACCTTGCTCCGATAGGGATGGCAGATCCTGGCCAGCAGATACACGCGTGTCCAAGGAAACCTAAACCCACCCCAGGCGACCTGCTTATGGCTGCAGCCTGTGTTGGGAGACTGAGGATTTAAGGTACCCCCGGCACCTACTGCATAAGTGACAAGCAGCTGTCAGCAGCTTTCAGGGGTCTCCAGCTGCCTGCAAATTTCCGCATTAAAGCCGTAAGCTCTCATGCCTCACTTGGGACCAATAAAACAGGATAGGGCAGAGGCTGTCGTGATAAATGAGGCATAAATCACACCTCCCCCTTCTCCTTTCTCTTCCTTGGGGGGAGGCGGTGCTGCCAGAGCCTTCACGAGCCCTGCTTCAATATGCTCAGACAGGTCCTCTTCTGACTGTGCAGTCAATTAGAACTTCATCAGAAATCAATTTGCGAGGCCCAGCTGAGATGTACCTATAGATCAGGCAATGCCAGGTGATTATTACACTAATGGAATATTCCATTGATTAATTGAATATTTAAGTCCTGAAATGTAAGCCCCACTATCTTATCCACAGCCTGTTACTGAGATGAGCAGCAGACACATTTTACCAGCGTGAGGAGCTAAACCTGATTCTTGTTCTTGCAGGGTGAAAGGCAGAGAATCTGGTCCCCACTGGCAGGGGACATTTTTATCTCCTAATAGATTCCTCACCCACCCCAAGACACTCCTCTTTCCTATGGCAGGAAAAAAAAAATACTGTCTCTTCGATAAGGAAGACTTGGACATTTCTCCTGGCTTGGATGTTATCTCCCTTTGCATTTTATGCAGACACTGAATGGGTGATGAGTGATTGGTCTCAAGTGAGGTACATCTAAAGTACCTCTAATCCATCTACCAATAAACGTACAGAGTAAGTAAGAAAGTAGAAAAGATGGGGCTGGATTAATTCCCTGGACCCACCCTATCAAGCCATCTAAAAGCAACCCATCCTATCAAGCTCTATCTGTCCTGCAGAATAGAATCTGCCCTGCTCTATCTGCTCCAGAAGCTCAGCTTTTCCCCATCTTTTGCCTGGAGCTAACTTTGACATCTCACACTCATCCCAAGGACAGCACTGATGATATTCCCCCTGCCTAGGGTGGAAGTCTTAAGTGATTTATCATCTTTTTTTTTTTACAATTAGGACTGCAAACCATAGCTAGCAGGTCATCAGGGCGTTCCAAGGATTTCCCTAGTTATTCTGCCCCCAGTCCTCCTGCTTTTCCAAACCACTGAAGCCCCAGGTGCATGGAGGGCAAAGGTGGCCAGATGCCTCCTGCCTGGTGCTTCCAGGTTTGCTGCTCGGAGAGGGCCAGGTTACTCATTCAGAGAGACACCTGTTTAAGTGCTTTGTTGGACCAAGGCCATAATGACCAAGGGAGAGAGAAAGGAGAAGATAAGGAAGAAGGGAGCAAGCGGAAGCGACGCATGCTGCAGCTGGTGCGGTTGTCACTTAAGGGCCCAGCAGTTAGGTAAGGAATATTACTAGCAATGATTAGCTCAGCAGAGTGCTGTTAACCACACAGGCAAGAGGGAGGACTGCAGGCCTTTCCGCAGAGCTGCTAGTCCCCCATTGAATGGTGAGGCCTCCTTCCTCAACGAGCACATGCTGCTTGTGTCCAAACCCTAATGGCTAGCTGCTCCGGATAGGAACAGCTGAGCCCAGAAAATGGACCATTGGGGCAGATGTCCAAAAGGCCAAAGAGCCTTTTACTTTACTCACAGTGGGGATACAAGCATTCCCTCAAAGGGTCTTCCAGGAAGGCAATAGAATCTGCATCAGTAATCACTCCAGCAGTAATGAAAACTACACTTGATTCCACCTTATACTTATTTGTAAGGCCTAATGGGACAGATCTCATACACCTGCAGATAGTTAGATGCCCATAAGGTTCCCTTTTGTTCATATCCTTCATAAATCTTGTGCCCAGAACCTGCCCTTTCTCCTCCTTCCAGCTATTGAAGAGCTGCATGTCACTCCTACCTCCCCACAAAGTATACTGGATCCTAACGTTGTCTTTGTCTTGAGCTCTGCAAGCAGAAACTGCTTAGCCAGTAATGAGAAGCATTTCTTGTTGTTGTTTCCTCTTTAAGTATGTCTTTTTGGACAGGAAGGTATAAATAAATGGAGAGGAAAAACAAGTATTGATGGAACAGCTAGAAAGAAGAAGAGAGCTTTTTGTCTCACTGAGAGACCTGACCTTTCAGTGGTATCTTCAAGAAACCTCAAGCAAATGTGCTTTCCTGGCATTTGCTGCAGGTGAATCACAAGGAGTTTTCACCCCCTCTCTCAGGAGATAATGTTTTGATTTATTAACTCATTAACACTGGGTGCCTTGGAGACCTGAGAATCTGGAAATACCCAGGAACATATCACCTGCCCGGTGGGAAATGTCTGCCTGGCAGAACCGCTCAGAAGCAGAGCAGCCTATGAGGAGGGTCTGTGCATGGGGAGGAATTGGGAAGAAACCACAGTCTGGCTGCCTGCAGAGGGAGATGGACAGGATCTGGAAAGGGAACATCATTTCCAGATGAACACTCAGCGACGGGTACTGCTGTGCCTGTGCTTTCGAACCCATCTGCAGCTCTTGAGAACATGCTCTGAGAAGTGGCCTGATGTTGTGATTCTCAGCCTTTTCCAAGCAGTAGATCCCTGTGAAACGCAGCGCTTCTCCCATCCAGCAGACCCTCTTGCCCTTGTATGTGATGCCGTGTTGCAGTGGGACGCAGTCCTGTCTCCTGCAGTACTTGTGGTCTGCAAAGCAGCCTTTAGCCGCAAAACACAATGGAGCCATAAAATCAACACGTGAAACTGGGCCAGAAAGGAAATATGTTCCTTTGGGTTTGGGTCTGCTTTTGCGAAAGACACAGGAGAAGTTAATCTGTGCTGGCAGCCCCTTCTCTTCCATTAGCAGTGAAGAGTGAAGAGTCCAGACTGCCTTCCTCACGGGAGAGGGGGAGACCAGTGGCTTTGCAAGGCTCTGTGCAGTCTGGAGAGGACTCAGCAAACTACAAGCCAGGGATGAGGGAAGGCAGAGGGGAATTTGGCAACAACCCCAGAAAAGCAGTTCTCTTATGGGAGACCCCGCAGGGACTCTCAGCTTGGCCTTGACAGTTCCCTAATGCAAAGAACCAAGGGAGGAACTGGGGGTCTTGAATTCCTTTAACCTCTCCTTAACCAAAGGGATGTGGGAGTCCCATGGTGGAGATATTATGGCAGCGGTATCCGAACACACACTGGGGGAGGCATGCAATCCATCCAGATGCAGGCTCCATCTCCCACTGTGCACCGACGAGAGATCTCTTTGGTAAGCCCTGAAACGTGGCCCCCGGGGCGGAAGAGAGCAGGGCACAGCATCGCAGCAGGTAGGCGCCGCGCAGAATACCACAGCCAGTTCAAACAGCGGTCGCTGCCTCCGTGCTTGTGGGGGGAAGAGAGAAAATCGCTTGCACTGGATTTGCCTCCCCCAGGCAGTGCTCAGAGGTCAAGTGCCTGGTCCCACCAGGCTGCGACCAGGGCCACAGGCCTGCTCGCTGCAGCCCCTGAGCAGAGGCCCAGAGAGATGAACTTTCCTCGGCCCAGCGACCCTTAGTGTCGGAGCTGGAAGTTGGGGAGAAAAATGGAATCATCAAACATGACATGAATCACAGGGAGATTTCGGACTGATAAATATTTCAGACTGACAACTATTCCTGGCCCTGAAAGTTCATTCATCAAGTTCTCAGCAAGGCCTCCACATCCCAAGACCATAAATACTAAAACCTATTTTAATAATCTACTTTCAGCACAGCTAATAGCAAAAGGATAGAAAATGGTACACAGTTCAACACATACGCTCATGTATTTCAATGTAATTTAATATACCTAGAAAGGACACACTCAAATATATTTTTGCGGTAATTACAATGCCCAATTGTGTGTGCCAATTTGTGAGTTGATTGTACCTTGTTTTGAAAAGATTCTGTGCAGTGGTGACAGTTTAAAAAGAACAGCAGGTATCAGTATAACCGCAAGATAAGAAGCCTGGCAGGGCTGTCACGAAGCCGTCGGCCATGTGTCTGACTCCCAACTTTCTACAAGACTTGGGTCCAACAGGGCTTGAGACATTGGATTTGGGGGAAAAAAAATAGTTTTGGTTTTGTTTTTTTTTTTAAATTAACACTGAAGGAGGACCTGGCTGCCCAGCTGCTCGTCCTGTGGCTGAGAAAAACCCCAGCGATGCACCCGTGTGGCTAAGGAGCTGGGGACACAGCACTGTCCTGCTTTCCCAGCGCCAGGATTGCTGCTACATCTACGTGCACACTAGTGCCCACAGACGCAGAGAGTTACACAAACATGTGCTTCAGCGTGGGGAAAGTGCCAAAGAGAGAAAGACAGAATGCAAAAACTCCACGAGAGAGAGCAGGGCAGGTTGCTCGCTCCAGACCAGCTCCCTGGAGGCTGAACAATGATGTTGTCTGTGTTGACATGGTCACAGCACAGGACAAGTTATTCTGCTTTCCCTCTGGCATAGCGCACGCCAGCCCCTGCAAGGCAGGAAGGCTCATTTACGGAGGACTGGAGGTGAAGTGGCCATGCTGAAACCCTCCCTGTTCACACCAACTTGAGCTCTTGTCTGTCTCAGCAGGAGGGAAGCCACCAGGTCATTCATCAGAAGGCAATCCTTCCCTAATAGCAATAACAAAGAAGAAACTTCCTATGTGCCTGTCTGTCCCACAAATAAATGTAGCCCCTGCCCAGATCTTTATGTTAGTCACAGACTACGACAGGCCAGTACTAAACACTGGCGGGGTTTCTCAATTTCCACCTCCAAGTACCATCTTGTCTATGAGCTCTTTAAATGGAGCCACTGCCTACCAGGCACTCTTAAAGCACATTTCATTCATGAATTAAGTCCCTGACAGCCCATATCTCTATGATCAATATGTTTGTTTATTAGCAGCAGCTGCTGTGTTTTAGCAAAACGGGAGGGCTCCTGCAGGAGCAGCACACTGCAACCGCAGAGTAGGGCTTAGAATGGGGAGAAGGACCTCCTGCTAGCAAATGGGAGCTGGGCTGGATAAGATTTCACACTAATGACCCTTTAATTGAAATCACTTCTCGGGCAGATTGCTCATCTCGGGGATATTTGCACTGATGGGTCCTTGTTTGGCTAAGTCCATTAACTCAGCAGAGGTGAACAAAAGATTGTGCGTGTTCAAGGAGCCCCAAGTCATCAGCTGGTGTAAATGGAGACCTGGGAAAGGGCAGGATAGAAGGTATCCAGCTTGCTGGACCTCATGTCTCTGCCTAGGCATGCTGTCAGCCCAGGCTAGATGTGGCCTATATTGTCTCAATCTTGGAGCAAGTTTGACCCCAAGTGCCAATTTTGCATACAGAAAGAAGGGAAATCAAGACATTTAGGTTTCATCCCAAGCTTGTGGTGTGGCCTTAGCCCTTGCTTTACCTTCTAGTTCTTGACCTCACTGCACGGCTTGTGCAAGGTAGCAATATTTGTCCACTCTAATGGAGCACTCATATACTAGAGATGTGAAATAGGAGAGGCAGAGAGATCTTTGCAATGGAGAAGAACCAGAGTTGGAAAGAAGTGAAAATCCTGGTCTCCTATTCTGTCCTCTTGCACCACACAGACCAGTGGTAAAGCAAATTCCCCCCAGACACCCTTTCCTACTTCCCCTTTGTGGGCCATGAAGCAACAGAGCCTCATGCAGGAGCAGGCAAGGCTGCTCCTGGCTCCCTGGCAACACAAGCCCTCTCCTGCCTACACTGTCATGTGAAAACTCTCTCTTTAGCTCTTGTAAAGCCTCTTTGGGCATCCTCAGTGAAGGATGTAAGTGCTGTGTCCAAAAGCCCAAGGATTACAGAGTCTATACATGTGTAAGCACACTCAATGGCCCCAAAATATGCATCTGACTTTCCAGATGCAAGGGTTTGCATTGTCCCAGCCATATACCTGGGCCAGCGTTCCTGGATGGGCTTCACTGAGAGCTGCCAGGGCAGGCGCAGGGACTGTCCCATGCCCAGGAGGGCTGCTGGTCCTGTCCTGTTTGGACATCCAAGCACAAATGGTACTGCCACCCTCCAGCAGCAGCCCCAGGCGAGGGTGAGCCATACCCATATTCATCCTGCCACGAGGAGTGGAGCAGGAATGCAAGTCCATGCCCAAGCACCTCTCCTATGCCCTATAGGACCTAAGATTGTTCCCTACCAGCCAGGCTCCAGGAAAAAGGGGATTTCCTCTCCTGTGCGATGGGAAAGTCACAATGAGCACAAAGACCTCAATGACCACAGAGCTACTCTGAGATAGTCCCCACTGTCTGCGTAAGACTCATTCCCAGCCAAGAGGGAACCTTCCTTCCTTCAGAGAGCCTTTGTGTCGGAAGGTTTATTACGGGCAAGAGACCGCTAGCGAAACCCCCATCTTGTTAATGGATGCAGCTCTTTTGGGCCTGTTTTGCAAGCAGAAATGTTGATGTGTGTCTCTTGCGATGCAAAGAGAAGTCTGAGCGCACAGAAAGGAGGGTTACGAACCTGCTTTGAATGCATTTATTATTCCCATTAATTACTATGCCTGCTAAAGAGGACCAGCTGTTCTAGGAGGCTGTGGTACCAATTTATCAGGAGAAGATTCCAACAGAAGTCACAGAGAGTTTTTCTCTGAACTTGGGAGGATGGAAGATGGAGGTTTTTTAATTAGAACTTGTTATTAATGGGAACGTAGCAAATTAAAAATAGTCTTCCTCCGCCCCCTCCCCTCCCCCCCCCATTATACGAAGCTCTGATCTCAATTAGAAAGATCAGGGACCAACCATTGAATGGGAATTACTGAGATGAAAACTGATCGAAAGACAAAAGCTGAAGACAGAGCATCACAGAGCGAGAACAGAGACAGGACCAGGGAAGCAGAGGCTGGCAGAGGCCACAGGCAGCTGCCGGGTGTCAGCCGCAGTCGAGAGCTGTTGGCTTTCTGATTTCCCCTGCAGCAAGGATACCCTCCAAGCACTGCTAGTAGGAGCCCCCTTTCCATCTAGAGCTGTGGTCTTCCCTCCGGCTGCTTTGCTCTGCTCACGTTGGAGCTTCACTCATTACTGCCCCGGGCATCCTTCGTTTCCCCAGCCTTGCAGGCTTAGCCATGTGGCAATTCTGCGGGCACGTCCGTGACCTCAAGCCCAGACTCCTTTTCCACATGCATCGTTTCCATGCCATCCCACTGGTGTGAACTGGTTCCTGTCTGCAGCTGGGGAGGACTAGTTGCCACAAAGGTGTCCTCCACAGAAGTGTTGTCCCACTCCTGTTCATTAACCTCCTTCCACCTCATCCTTCATCCCAGTGTGGTTCTACCACCACAGCCAGCGCTCTGCAGAGTTATCTCACCCAACCCAAGGGCTTTGTCCACCCAAAAGCTGTGCACAAGACCATATAACATACCCAGATAACCATCTTACCTCTCTTGTCTTGCTTGTTCCTCAAATGTGGGAGCAGCTCTGGCTGTTGGGATATGAGGATGCCCTGGAGCTTCCAAGTTCTTGGCAAGAAACAGGCAAATTGGTCCTCAGCCCCCACCGCTGCAGGAGCTGCTCCAGGTTAGAGGGAAAGTTGGCAACGGCTGTTCCTGCAGCATCTGGGCAGCCTGGAGGCAGGCAAGGAAGCGGGTAAAACAACAAGGAAGGGGCTGGACGGGGTTTGTGTTTTGTTTTACTTTTGCAAATCTGATCCATTCTAGGTTGGAGAACACGCAGTCAGGACTCAGACCACAGCGGCATCAAAGGACAGATGGATCCTGACCAGACCCATCTCCTGCAGGCTGCTCCATGAAAAATGTGGTTAACCAATTCCTCATGAGAACCTCATCTGCTAGTTTCTCTGGTCACCTGTGGACCAGGGCTCCTTCCAGCAGATAATCCATGCCATATTCTGGGGCAGGCAGAGACCTTAGGCTGAAATTATAGCCTTGCTTACTAATTGCTGCATGTTCTCTCTCCATAGGTATATCATTGCCAGTAATTAGCACAAAATCCTTTCCCACTCTTGTTAAGTTCCTGTGCTGCAGTTAAATACTCCCAGATCCCATTTAAATGATTTCAAATGCAATTCATTCTGGCTCGTTAAATAATTCCACAGCAGTGTTTGTCGTATTCTCTCTCTGTTTTCCAACAGCAACTTTCTCTCAGAAAGAGTATGACGACTGAAGCAGGCAGAAGAAGAGAACATGAAAGCAACACGAAAATAGAAAATTAGAGGGTGCATCTTCTCCATCCGTATTTTCTCTTCTTTTCTCCCCCTCTTTTCCAGGTAAGGCTTTACCAGGTAGCTGGATTTTGAGAGCTTATGGTCCAGGATGACCAAATTCTTCCAGGGCTCTGTCTGTGGTGTTCTCTGACCAGTGACACCAAGCCAGCAGCAAGCTTTGGTGGGAGTATCTCTGCTTGCAAGGTGGGATGCATTTTCCTCTTAGTCCAGGGCTGAGGACGGGCAAGGGTGAGAGCCATGGCTACAGCAAATAGCTGCTCACATCAGAGCAGCATCAGAGGAGCCTGCAGCTTGCCCTGTGGACACAGCATGGCCTCCTCCACGTGTCTCACCGCTTCCCTGCTCCAAGTTATTGTTATCCTTTCCTCATCTCCTCTTTTCCTTCCTGTGCCAGGAAATTTCCCTCTCCTCATCCCCATCTCACTGCTCCAATGTCCCAAAGACTGTTATGATATTTCCTTCTGAAGAAACCTTATCAAGAAGGCTTTGCTTTTACATTTACCCATACATTAAGGGAAGATGTAGCAGAACAGCAAGAGGCTAAGAAGGAATTATATGGAAGCCTGCTTCAGCAATTCCTCTCTGCTGTGGCATCCTGCAACATGTGAATGTCACAGACATAGGAGACAGTCACAGTTGCAGAGCGCTGCCCCTGGAGCGTACGCGCCTTGAATACAACCCTTGTGTTGTCCTTCCTGACGAGGCTGCATGACATCATTTTTGGTTTCGTCTCCTGGCAGCATTGCCAAGTCTCATGAGTACACTGCAAACTTCTCCATGCTGGATATTTTCCTCAAAGCCTCCATTCCTGGAGACAAGTGATTCAGCAAGACTCTCAGATTTCAGTTTATGCTGAGAAAAGAGAAATGTTCCAGTTCTTGTAGCTGGGGGGAAAAAATAAATAAAGGCTTTAAGTGTTATTTGAGTGCAACCTACTGGATCCAGAGCCAGAAGGCCAGTGAAAAGAAACCAGCATTTAATTTTTTTTGAATTTGGAGAGCAGACTCACAAGCGCTGGATGTCTGGGGTCAGCAATACCACATCTGCTCCGCCTCCCTGCTGGAAATGACGCAAGGGAGCCAGGTTTGTCTCCTTAGGCTGCTCCTTGTGGATCCACAGCCAGGGCTCAGCTCACAACGAGCCGGGACTTTGCAGCAGGGAACAGCTCTCCATCTCTGTTCAGAATAATCAAACTAGCACTGATGTTTCTCTTAATCCCCTCCTATATGTGCATGAAATGCTACTATTTGCTAAATTTAATTCCTACCCAGAGAAGTTAGATGAAGTGTTCTTCACATGCAGTTTAATAAGTTGGTGGCTTTCAAATTGCGGTCCTTGAGACCTGAGGGTCCATCAGCTACTTGCATGGACTCATGAAAAGGTTGCAAAGAAAAGTAATTTCCTTTCTGCCATTCAACAGTCTATGGCTGTATTGTTGTTGGAAGACTTGTAGTGGTCCTTGAGTTCACAAAACTAAAAGCCACCGTGCCAAATGGCTAAATGCATTAATGCTCCTTCAGGACCAACAGTGCAAGAGGTCACATCGCCCACAAGGGGACATCTTCTAGACCCCTGTCCAAGGAACAAAGAGAACTATGTGTAGTTAGAACAGTTCACAGGAATCAATATCTGAATTACTATTTGTTCCTGTGTGTTTGTTCGTTTTAATATCAGAATGAGTGCTGGCTGAGGTGGATGGACAAACACCTCACACCACTTCCAGGGTGGGAGTCTGTGACACTGCATGCTCATAGCTAATGATCCTCCCGAATTGTTTGAATGAAAAATGTGAATTTGGTTGGAAAGGAATCAGACAGTGAAAGAAAGGAAAGCACATTTCAGAAATGTTCACCACACTGCTTGCAGTGTGATACTGAAAACCAGCACAGCTAGCCACAAATTCAAGACTGGGATGCCATACTGTTCCCAGCTTGTCATCCCTCTGCAAGGATGCTCCTGAGAGAGGAAAATAATTAAATAAAAGCTCTAATACAAATGGGGGAATGTAAGGAAAATCTCTGTGCTTTGAAAAATGTGTGTCCCCATCTGTTAAACAACATTCAGGTGCTCCTGCATTTACGCTTCCTCCAGATTTATGCGGCAATGACTTTCAAAGACAGATTGTCTATGAGAAGAACAGATGGAGAGAACAATCCTCCCCTCCAAGCTTCGCACCAAAACTACAGAAGTTTGTGATCTAGTTCTTGGTTTACAAAACACAAAGCCAAGGCCCCCTCTGCTCTCACTCTTGGGTAGCTCCAGAATCATGTTGAGCTATTTCACACCTGTGACTACCAGTACCTTGCTGTAGTTGTCTCACCAGGGACCACTTTGTAGTAGAACATCAGGAATGCAACAGCAGCATCAGGAATGTTTTCTGCATGAGCATCTATAGAATAGCTGAAGTGTAACAACATAAATGAAAGATAACAGGGCAACAGAGTTCAGATTGCCTTTCTTCCAATACATGGGAGAGCATTTCTTCAAATATCTGCATTTGCTTCCCAAGCTTCAAGACCAACTGATGAGCAAAGACTTCCCAGGCTGTCAGTCCAGATCATTTCACTTTTTCCATGTTAAAGCAATTTTTGTGCTGATGAAAAGTGATTTCTTGAAAGCAAAATAATACTCAGTTAAATCAGCATCTTAGCTCCCAATCTTTCTGTTTTCTCTGTCTCCCTGGATGTTCAAAGGAAAACAATGTGATTGTTAATTACAAACTGTTTTGAATGCATGAAAGAAAACATTTTAGTGCTAAAGCCAGCCAGAGGCACGAAAGCTGAGAATGCGACATGCGCCTAACTGCTTTAAAGGGCAGAAAGTTCTGCTGTAATTAAGGCTGATGCAATCATCATAACAGATACAAGGTGGAACAGCTACTTGTTTAGCTTCCCACTTGCCTGTTTTCTACCTACTATGTTTTCCTTTGGACTGGGTAGAAAAACTTGCTTTAGATTAGGTGGAAATAAGTTAATATATAAGTTAATGGTTGAATGCTATGCCAATTCACTAGTTACCTATCAAGGTATTGGGGTTCCAGAGTTGGTAGATAAATCAGCAGCATTTAGTGAAAGCTGATGCTTTCATTAAATCATGATTGTCTTCACCTGGCACATCCAATGAGCAGACAGGATAGGAAGGAAGGGGTCAGGCAAAGCCTGGCTACTCCAGCTTGGAGTAACTTGTAGCTTGTAATGGTTAACGTTAAAAAACATGGTCATTTCCCCCAGTCCTGCAGAGCTTCTTAATCTCTTTGTGATTCAGCCCAGCTTGGGAAAGCAGTTGCAACAGACTGATAGAATATGGGATAGAAGAGAGGTGCACAGCTGAAAACACAGCACAGAGTCTCCATGCAGTACATGCCCAAGGTAAGATGAACACACAAGGCACGGAGGGAAGCTTGCACAACATTCCTTTAGAGACCAAAGCAGGGACAAGCTCAGATGCTCACAAATACACATGCTGCCCATCAGAGAGGGGCAGAGGGCTCTCAGCAGACACACACCAGTTGTGAAACAGGAGCTCACAGTGGAAGGAGGACTGGAAGTTCCCAGGACTGGCCTGACACATAAGGCATCCTAGATCGCATGCTTATCGCTTGCTTCTCAGCACAAGGTCCCATCTCAACAGGATCACACTTCCCTAACCCCACCAGGACAGGCAGAGGTGGATGCAGAGGATAGTGGCTCACAGCACAAGGTAGGTAAGACAGGATAGGGTGACAGGCTGAAATACAAGTGGGAGAGATAAACAGGAACAAGGCATGAAAGTGAAACCAGGTAAGACATCCCAGCAGAACTGAGCCATTACTCCACTCTTCTTGGCCAAGACAGGCATCCATCCCAGGCTGGGTGGAGGGAGACTCTTCCAGAGCATATCTCCAGGCTGACTTTTCCATAGCTCCCCAAAAGGAGCTTGGAACAGATAGAGGGAGTTGAATCCATGAAACACCCACAGGGTGCCGGGACAACAAAGGGAAAGCAGAAATACTGGGATGCACATTGCCCCATGGGAGGCCCTGCAAGGCTGCTCCCAGGGGCAAACTCCTCACCTCTTGACAGCAAATATCCCAGTGCTCAGCCCTGCTGCTCCTCTTACTGCTACCCACCCTCCCCCAGCTGCCTTTATCTGCTGCTGCTCGAGTTTCTTGCCCACACCCACCATTTACCAAGCTGCTCCAGGTGCTTCACCCTTCTGTCTCCAGTCAGCACCTCCAGCTTCAACAACCTGCCCTCAAATTCCTCCACACTCAGCTCTTCCTCTCTAAAAAAAGGAGTATTCAGCAATGCAGCTGCTCCTTTCCCAGGGCAGACCCAGCCGGTGGCTCTGCCTTGCTCTCCCTGCCAGGGCCAGGTCCATGGACATCCATGGACATCCCTGTTGCAGAGCTCCCGGGCACTCCAGCCCTGTCGCTCTTTGGGGCTGCAATGCTCCAGGACGGACTGCTCCAAATCAAGCCAAGCAATCCGTCCCCATCCCGGTGCTTGTGTTCGGCCACCAGGAGAGGGGATGTCGGCAGCGGTGCCGTGCACGCGTCAGCGGCTGTCCCTGCGGGCTGTGGTCTTGCTCCGCACCGTGCCTGCGCTCCTCCTCCTCCTCCTCTGCTCGCAACCTTCCTCCTACGGGGAAGCAGTGACTAATGCTGATCGCACGCGCTCCTCAACAGCGTGCATCATCGCAGCACGTGTGGGTGTGCGAGGGTGAGCGCGAGCGTGCACGGAGCGGGGGGAGAGCGCGGCTGCGAGAGTGTGAGACGGTCCCCAGAGCTGGGGGGAGCACCCCGGGAGAGGCAGCCGGGGAACGTGTGGGCCAGGAGGCTGCAACGCTCCCTGGCACCCTATGGTTGGAGCAGGGTGTGGAGAAGGGATGTCCAGGCGGCAGGAAGAGGTGACGCTTCCTGCCTGGGTGATGTTCCATGGGTCTTTCTCATGCAGGAGCGAGCAGGCTTCACAGAGAGAACTGAGAAGCTTTTAGGTTGTGCCCAGAAGCATAGTCCCTATAGGCACCTCCAACCGTTCGTGAAACCCTGCCCTGAATGGGACAAGCAACAAACCCTTGGTCTACAACATTGTGAAAGCAACCATGAAGGATGAACAAGCTCAGCTCGGCTTGGGTGGCAAGGACAGCATGGAGCTTCCTCGGCCTCCTCCAGCACCTGCTCATGCATCAGACTCATGAGACACTGCCCCAGGCCATGGTTTAGGCACCAAAATTGGGATAGACGGAGCAGGAAGGCCCCGGCTGCCTGTTCAGCAGGGATGCAGGAGAGCTCCTGCGAGGGGTCTGCTGCCGGCAGAGACTGGCCAAATCCTGCTTATCGCATGAGATCTACCAATATCCATGTTCACAGTGGTCTGACTGCAGGGCTTTTTTTGTCAGCTGATGATATGAGGCTGAAATGAAGATAAATGAGAGCTGAGAAGAGAAAAAAAAAGAAAAAGAAATCCCTCATCGAAACATCGAAACACATTTGAACTCAAGATAAAAAGCAGCTCATCTGCAAGGATTTTTTTTTCTTTCTTTCTTTCTTTCTTTCTCCCCAAACTTTGGGAACTCAAATGTGGGTGTGAATATCACTTTAAGGATTTATAAAATGACACACGGCCTCACCTGTCAGCATGCCAAAATCTGAATGTCGGTTTTAATTACACCGAATATTTTACTTTCTTATGCAGAGGCATAATCAATTATCTTATTTAAAGGCATTACGATAATGTGTGTGTAAAATGGAGCCATTCCCTGTATTGCATTAGATTCTCTAATTATAGGAGAATGTTTGGAGCTAAAATGTCAGCCTGTCATCTGGCGGGTGTGTAATTCATGATCTGCATTCGCCGCCGCGGATGGGACTGACAAAAATCGCATTCATTCCCTTCCGCGGCTTTGGCCTCCAATTTGCTCGGCCTGGAGGTGACAAATCCCTCCTCATGCTTCTTCCCCGAGCACGACCAGCGCCATCCTGTCCCGTCCCCGCCAGGAGCTGAGGTTGACAAAGTGCCTTCTGTTTGCGGGGGCGCGTTGGCCGGCGCGCGGCGTGCCCGGGATCGAGCGCGGGGATGGTCCATGTTCCTCGCACCGCTGGATCGCTCCGAGCAGCTGCAGGGCGCTCCTGGGCACGGAGAGCGGCTTCCTCGACATCCTGCCTCATTGGATGGTGCCAGGGCAAGATGGAGCGACTGGAGCGGGACTATAACATCAGCAGAGGCTTTTAAAAACGCCCTCATCCAAGTTAGTGATAGAGAAACGTCTCCAACTCCCAGTTTTTAAAGTAGAGGGATTAGATAAAAATAGGACTTGTTTCATGTTGGCTTAGCTCTCTTCTCCAAGCATTAACGCAGAGCCTGGGTGGCTCTGCTGCCTGTTCCTCGCTCTGTTTTGCGGGTGGTTCATGATCTTGGTGAGGTGGTGCCCATGTGGGCAGCCTGTGGTCCATCCTGGCCATGCTCTGGAGTAGCTGGGACAGGTCCTGAGCTCCAGCAGAGCTAATTCACCCAAGCAAGAAGCCAAACCTGGATGTGCTGCAACAGCATCAAGCCGGCACTGGCAGAGCAAGGCATGGCGAGAAGCACCACCCCAGACACGAGATCTCACTGGCACCACCACAAAGATGATGGTCCCATTGGGAAAGCTCGGCTGATGCTTTAGCCTGCGACCATCAAGAGGAATCCCGTGAGAGTGCAGCACTGCTTGGACAAGCTCTGGGCAAGGCCATTCCCCTGTGGCCTCACTGTGTCACCACTCAAAAGCAGGCACTGTGGAACCTGACGTGCCACAAGACCTGCCCCGGCATGTAAGGATGCTGGTTGTGGGCAGCTCATGTAGTCAACCTCTCTTGGCCTTCCCTTGAGCAAGTGTCATGGTTTTCAGGTCTGAGTTCTGGTGCGAGCCACGTCTGCCCTCTGCATCGTGAATCTTCACATCTGCCTTGCTCCACGGAGCAGCTTCCACGCTGAGGAATGCAACGTGCTGCATGCGGCACTTCAGCTCCACGGCTGATGCACCATGGTGGCCTCCATGCCTCATGTGGCTGCAGCCTCCAACCTTGGCCATGGGGTTGGGATGGGGCCGTATTCAGGCCCTGAGCCTTTTCCCAGCCCTTCTCCAGGGCTCACATCTTGCCTGTCCTCTGTCAGGCAGACGGACTCGGCCTCTCAAGGTGGTGGAATGGGACACAGGCCTACGTTTCCTCTCAACTCCCCAGTTCCGGGCACTGCTTCCCTATCCCACGCTTGCCGCAGCACTAGGGCGGCCTAATGGAGGCATCCCAAAGCTGCCAAGGATCCTCACGATGCCATTAAGAGGCTTATTAAAAAGTGATGCTCCAATTTAACACATATTAGCGAGCGTGGTGCCCTTTAGCTGCACAGGGGAACCTGCAAATGGAGGCCCCGGCTCCCAGCAGAACTCTAAGTGGGCGAGTTTAACTTTATGGCACCAATTAGAGGAATACTAAAGCAGCACCGGCGCTGCGGATTTATTAACACTCACCCAGCGCCCAGACCGCCGCTTGCCAGTGCTCCGAGCACCCGCAAGCCGGTGCTTCACGGGCCAGGGCCGGCTCTGGCGGGGACCGGGTGCTTCCAGCAGCGGCAGGATGCTCCCGGCGGCTTCGCTCCGTCTGCCTGCGCATCCTGCAGCGCCGGGATGGGAGCGTCCAGAACACGCTGAGCACACACAGCCTGTCCCTGCACGTTTTCCCAGGTCTCCTTCGCTATTCCGCCCTTCCCAGCGGGGTGCAGAGTCTGGGGCGCAGCCTCGGGAGGGCAGGGATGCCCCGTCTCTAAGCCAGTTTTAGGAAAAGGGGGATGTCTGCAGGGAGGAGATGTCCCTGATGTGGTAGAGACCAGAGCAAGTCACCGTCTCCCTGGGCCTGTCTCTTACATGCAGGACCCCTCATTGGGCAGAGGTCTCGGGTGCCTCCCTTCCAAAACAGTGCATTTTGAAAATGGAAAAATACCCAGTGTGAAAAGAGTGCAAAGGGTGAAGAACAACCCCGAGGAGTTTATCCTTACCTACAAACCCAGGCCACTACTCGCAGGACGTCAGTGCTTTGGGTTTGGATTGCTCGGCCAAGTGATCAAAGGGACCCTCGAGCAGCCAAACCAGAGACCTGGGCGCCGAGCTGTGCCGTGGATGGCAGGAGCAGCAGCCAGCTCTGTGCACGGGCTGGAGTTGTTTAAAAAGCCTGTTTGTTCCAGGAGGTTTACAGGCTGCCTTTGCCTAATAAAGTGATTTTTGAGTGTCTCACATCACCCTAATTACCTGTCACGGTAACACGAGGCAGCTCTCGCGTGCTGCACTCCACAGCCCGGCGTGGGGCCGGCTCGGCCAGAACATGAGACGTGGCTAAAAAATGCGGCTCGTTTCCTCCCTGGTGGCTTCCCGCTCGCACACACCGCCCAAAGCCGCCGTGTCCCCCTCCCCGCTGCGGCCACAACCACCCGAGCCTGCGGTGTAGCCCCACAGAGACGCTCCCCAGCCTTCCCTGCACCCCGGGGTGCTGGGGCACCAGCCTGCGGGACCCCCTTGGGCGTTCCCGGGGCAGGAGCGGAGGTGAAACACGCAGCCCTGGCACAGGACACCCCAAACCCCCTTGCTGCTACAACCCGCTCCAAAAAACAGCGGAATTTCACCTTCCAAAGCCCTCAAAAAAGGCAATAGGCATCGCAGCCCCACGGAGCTGATGGCCCCAGGCATTTTCCCTGCTCCGAACGTGTCGGCTCCAACGTTGGCAAAGGAGAGACCATCTCCTCACGCCTCCCTGTATCCCAGCTTTCAGCCCCGGCTGCCATCCCTGCCGAGCATCAACCCCACAGGCAGTAGCTCAAAGTTACGGCGAGCGCCGCTTTGGCCCCGGGAGCGGGCGCAGGACATGGAGCTGCCGGATACGCTCCCGGCCGCCGGAGCGAGCGGCCACCGCGGCCGTTTCTATAGGAACTGCTACCCGGCAGCGCGGGCAGGGGCACCCGGAGCCACTTCCCAGCTCCGCTCCCGCAGCGGGCGAGGGGCAGGGATGCGGATCGCGGAGCGCTCGTGGGCACGGGGAGGCTGCGGCGGGAGGCACCATCCCTGCGCTCCGATGCTGCCCGGAACGGCCACTTCCCGCGGCAGCTCCCTCCGAGCCTCCCGCCCCACGGCAGGTGGCGGCTGCAATTCCCAAAGGATTTTCCCGCGGCAATTTTTCATTACCCGCCAGCGCACGCTGTCATTTTCCCGCTGCAAACAACATCTCCCGGCGCTTCTCCCGCCTCACTCAGGCCAGCAGGCGAGCAAGCGGGGCCTTCCTAACCAGGGGAAAATCAGCACCAGGTGAAAGCAGATTTTAATGAGACCAAACTGTTGCTCATGCAGCCCAGAAACGGCGGTTAATTCTCCTCCTCCTCACCGTTCTGCGCTTGGAGCTGGCACAAATGCACATGAGGAACATCTGCATGTCACCCGTGTCCCGTCCTGGTGCCCCTGGCCACACGGGCTCCTGAGCCCAGCGAAGCCCAGGTCTTCACTTCTGCAGCTGAGCGGGTGGATAAATGCAGACCTCATTTCATTCTCAACCAAAATATTTCGTTCTGCTCTCAAGTGGTTTAGCGTGAACTTTGTTTTAGGGGGAAAAAATATCTTTTAAAAAACATGGAAGAGCACTTTCAAAAAAACCCCAATATTTGGGGGGGGGAAAAAGTGCAAATTTCAGGTTCCAGACTGGCTAATGCAATGTCTGGATGTGGCCACACCATCGCCAAGAAACGCTGCATCTCTGAGCCAACGTAAGCAGCTGCATTTGACTTCAATCCATTAGCAGCTTCTGTTCCCCCGACACTATTTTTACTAAATTTGTTTACACCGAGAAACATCCCCCTCTTCCCATTCCCCTGCTCTCCTCACCTATTAGAGGAGCATCGTGGGGATATTTATAGCTCGGCTGAGCTCGCTAAACGCTTTCTTCAAGGAAAATAGTTAATCAAACTGTCTATCCCAACTCTTTGTTTAATCTCTGCTGCCCATCTGCCGTGAGCGGGCGCCGGGCTCGGGGCTGTGGCAACAGCTTGAAGGGTTTCTCTCGATCATGTGTCCTGCAAAAACCCCTTCAATGTGCCCCAAGGAAGGGGAAAATCAGCATGGAGCAGCCCTGGGCCTGCAAGCAGCCCTGCCGCCCACCTAGAAGTGCCTCCACCCCGATTTCTCTTGATATATAGGACGAAAACATCTGAGATCATTGTGTTTTTTATTGTCCGATTTGGCAGCCTCTTCATATTTGCTTGGATTGAGATGTAAATTGAATTTGGTTTTCTCCCGCTGACTCAGTTATTTGTTATAGGGCTGAGCACGCGGCAGGGGATTAGGGGGAAGGAGGGTTCTTGCAGGCGTGTGCGAGGTGGGATTTGCCACATTCTGCCCCTGGTTTCACTTAGGGGGCTGCACCAGAGCCAACGTTGCAGGTGCTGCTCCCCTTCAACACCTACACGTGGTCATTTTTGGGGGGGACCTTTTCCTCCAAACTCCACAGCACTTTAGAGGAAATTTAACCACCAACAAAATCACAGAATCACAAAATCACGGTCTGAACCTGCTCCGTACCCCTAGACCTTTCCCACCCTCAAGGCCCCATCAGTCACTTTGCTGGAAATGAGACAGAGCATCTCGGAGCTCCTGCAGCCATCCCCACGCGTCCTCCGCAGCTGCATCGGCGTGCACAGCAGGAGATGCCCCAAGCTCTCCTCATCTTCTCCCAGATTTGAGATCTCGAGCATCACTGGACAAAAAGGAGTCCCATGGAACGGAGACCTACTGGATCTCAGCCCAGACTAGGACCCTACGACACGACCCCCTCAGCAGCACCAGCGCTGCACGAGCCCGAGGGTCTGCTGGGTCCCCCTGGAGCACCCTCACATCCCCCTCCACTTCCACGCTCCCAGTGCAGATGTGCTGGGAGCAGCCAGCTGTGCCCACAGCTGCCAGCCCCAGCCCCATGGAGCATCTACCAGCAAGTGTCCATGGACGAAAGGAGCAGCCCTGCCATGGCCAGCACCGCACAGGGCCGGGCGCTCGCAGCATCCCTGAAGCCACAGCACACCCTGCAGGCTCCGGCGCCGAAGCTCCGACCCCAGCACCGCTGCCCAGCCCATCTCCACGCTCTGTCTTGCACTTCTGCACTGGCAGGTGGCAAAGGCAGCATGAGGATCGACCCTTCATCGATCCTCCCCAGCCTGCTGGTCCCAGCTCCTGCCTGCAGGTTGCTGGAGATGGCTCTGCACTTGCATTTATTTACTGGTTGACTTGGGCTTTTAATGCTGGGGCACGGAAATATTTCGGCTGAACCAAGCAGGAGCAGGTACCTGCTCTGTCCTTGCAGTGCTCGTGGTGCGAAGGGCACAGCCGTCGAGCTTCTACACTCATCCAAAAAGCGCATGGGGGAAGACATAATAAACACTTTGGGATGATCTATTAATGCTCTGGGGAGGTGCTGTAATTAGAGGGGGGCTCTGTGCAGAGCCCAAGAGCGGAAGCGAGAATTCCTGTATCATTTCTCACCTTTCTGCATGAGCTTCCTCCTGCTGGAAACTGCTGCCTGGGCCACAGGGATGTCACTGGTCCTGGCATTAGGAGAAGCACTGGAGAAGGTCACTGCCATAAGGAGAAGCGCAAGAGCAGGCACTAGCTGTACTTTACCTTTCTTCCACTTTCCACCTGCCCCTGCTGCTTTCCGTCCATGAAGCTGTAGATCCCTCTTCGTGCTGAAGTAAAGTTGATGGCTGGGTTAACAGCCCAGCCGTTCTCCTGCAAAGCCCAGCAGGCTCCTAGAAGGCAAACAAAGCTACATTGAATTTGCTAACCAGCCAAAATAAGCATCTGACTGATGCACCTGGGGCAAGGAACCAAGCACCTCAATTCCAAGCATTTTCCCTTTCCCCTGGAGCTGATGCTCCCCTAGGAGCATCCTCACAGAGGTGCCTACACACTTCTGAATATATTGGGGGAAATCTAACAGGTAAACCAGCACGGTTCGGCTCCCTATAGCTTTTGTTTAAGAAGCTGCGTGGAGGAAACTCTGCTGGACTTGTCTGCCACTCTTCTCCCACCTGAGGTCGCAATCCCTGTCGGGCACGTGTGCCTCTCCGAGGCATTTAAAAATAGAAATAATAACAACCTCTTTTCTCTTCCCTGCCTGGTTGGAGAAATGGCTTAATTAGTTAATAAGGGGTTTAATTTGTTGTGTAGCTGTGTGAAGAACTTACAGAGGGTGAGCTCAGTCAAATAAGTCAAAGAAATGAGCGTCAGTGGTAGCCTGAGGTGGGGAGGGAAGGACAGAGCTTGATGTGCTGTGCAGGAAAACATCCCTTTCCCTGCAGGGACCTTCCATGAACTTCAGGAGGAAATTCCAGGCCAGGCCTGAGAAGCTCTTCCCAGTGGTGAAATGGTGGCATCCCTGTGGGAAAGCACTCAATGTCTGGGGCAAACCAATATTTTTTTGGTTTTCTAAACAACCTCTTTCACCTCTAGCTAGAGCTACCAGCACTAGTGTCCGAGCAAGCTGCCCCTTTCAGTCCCAAAGGGCTGGCCAGCATCTCCGCTCCAGGGAGAGGGCTGTTATCCCACGACAACAGGGATGGGAGAGGACAGCGGCTCTCCCAAGCGCAGCTCTCAGGGGGTCCTTTGGCTTTTATCCTGCTGTGCTGTTCGGAAGGGGAAAGCAGAGCCTGGCACGTAGCACGGGCTCAGCCTGTGCCATCAGCCGCGCTCTGCGTGTCACACTGCGCCCGAATCGCTTTCTGGGTTGGATGTTGTGCTCCACGAGGGGAGCGTTTGCACCAAGACGCAGAGATGTCCACACGTATTAACGTACGGCCTCGCGTGTCCTTTGAGGGCTCTGTCGCTGGAGAAAAAGGGCTTTGCCTACAGCCAGGCCTTGCACTCTTGGGTGATGGTCCTTGGAAATCTTCAGCTCAGCCCATGCCTCTAAGCAGCCAGCCATTAATTTCCTAAAATATGTGACAGGAGCATTCCGCTTGCTTGGTTGCAATGTCAGAAACACTCAGCGGTTATTTCTATGGGCACCTCTCCCTTACCCTTCTCTGTACCAAGACGTTGGATGACCAGTATCTCTCCCCCACGCTGAGGAAAGGGAGGATGGTGGCTAGAAGAAAACTGTTTCTTCCTGTGGGCTCAAACCAGGTGGCAGAGGTTCCCAAGATGAGGGGGACACAGGGGCAGGGCTGATATTTTAACCAGGGCACATGGATGGACTCACAATTTTGGGTCCACCAAGAGTCGAGCGGGAGAAGCCAGAGAAGAGACTGAGGCATCTCCCCGACAGCAACAAGCCAAGGGAGAGCCACAGCAAACCTGCTATTCCTCTCCCTCACCTTAGCATGCCACTTTTTGCATCCCAATATAGGTATATTATAGGTCCTTATAGGTAATTCCCTGCTTGGCATCTCATCAGAGACAGGGGAGAGAGACACCATTTTAAGAAAAGACAAAAGGGCTCTTTCTTCATCAGCGTTAACCTCAGGCAGCTCTCGAGAAAAATTCTGGGCAATTAGTGGAGCATAAGAAGATTTATAATTGAAATCTAGTTTGTAGCACTACAGGCAGCTCCCTCAAAAGACATTTTCAGACACAAAAAAAAAAAGGGGGTGGGGAGAATAAAGACAGAGTGGGAGAGAGAACCAGTTAAAGAGTTTTAAAATCTCTCTGAAAACTCCATTTAGTTTAACATTGTATGATAGCTTTCATAATTCAGAACAAAGTGCAAAGCTCTTTAATGAGGCCATTAATGACCCTTTAATTTACTCCACGAGGGCTGAATTCATAAAACATTTATGTTCCATTTACACAGGATTTTCCTGAGACTCTTCAGGGCAAGTCACCATCACAGAGCAGGTGGGATGAAACAGAGGGCTCTTCTCTGCTGTTCTTCCCACTTTTCTCTCTTCTTCACCCTCTCACTAAAACTTCCTGTGTGTCTTTTAATTCTTGCAGAGAAGCTGCAAGGCCCTGAAGGGAGAAGAGCCATTTTTGTCTCTTCTGCACCTAAATAATACAGTGCATTGAGCTGTCTATCTGTTCTAGCAACAACGAAACCCTTTCCAAGATCTAGCTGAGGTGTCCAAAGGCAAATACCAAAATAAACAAACCCAAAACCCCTGAAATTACTGACCAGTTCCACTCTATTCCTCACTTGCTCTCTAGGACAGTTGTCTATTGTAATGTCAGGTTTGCTCCTGGTGTAGCTCTGCTGATCTCGGAGCATGTGAGGGAAATGTCTCACCAGGTTTCCAGGCTGCTTCCCATCATTTCGGGTGGTGATGGAGGATGGAAGAAGGGGACAGAGGAGACAAAGGCTGCTTTTCCAAACCCTGGGGAGGGAGGAATGGACTAGGAGCTGCTGACAGCCTCAGCAGAGGTGTCTACCCACCCCAGGGAGCTTCCTCAGCACAGCAGAACACGGGTCCCTGCCTGCGAAGCACAGAATCACTCTCCAAAACCCTCCACTGAGAACAGAAGGGAAGATGTCTCAAACTTTTGACAGAGAAAAGAGTTAGAGGCCATTGGAGAGCATGTCAAGAGTCAAAGTTTTTAGTACTTGTAAATGACAGTAATAGGAACAGTCCATGCTTGAAGGTCCATGAAGCCGGGTCTGGCAGCAGGACGTGCCTTCTAATAAGTGGGGACGGAGTCTCTCAGGGAGTTTTATTTTCCATATCACTTGCTCCCTCCCTCTAAATTCAGGTTTCATTGTCATTCTCATTTCCTTTTTCACCCCTGATTTTGCTGACGCAGGTCAGAAACCTGATGGACCATCAAGGGACTGACACCACTTGCGTCAGAATGATTCATGAGTCATCCTCCTCACTTCACAGTTAAAAGGACTGCTGACGCTGATGGCCTCAGAAAGGACACATCAGCAGGAACATCAGTACATCTGAAACCATGTCAGTGCTCATCAGCAACAGGCTGTGTGCACATGGCTTAGTTATGGTAGGGTCTCTAGCATGCACCATGTTCCATCCACTGGGTTTATTATTGTAGGGTCATCTTTTACTTCAGGGGAAGGGCACCAGACAGGGAGACTGCTTGACCTACCTTGGCTATTTGTGCGGATTTGCTTTGCAACATAGGGTCAAATTTGTCAGAACACCTCTGTCGCAAAAACCTGTGGCCAAAAAAATAATTTAAACACAGACAGGAAAAAAAATATAGATACACTACAATCAGATAGGAAAAAATATAGATACACTATAATGAGGAGAAAAAATAGAAGGTCATTTTCCAAATATTCTAAGTGATTTAGGCACCGAAAGTGCCAGACCCCTGACAGGAGAAATAGGAGTTCTGTTCTCAAAATGTTAAAGTTTGAAGTGCCCAGCGTCAGCAATACAACTGTTACTGCACAAGAGAAGTGAATGGATGAGGAGGGTGTCTGTGACAAAGGCAAAAATGAACGGGCCTGCTCAAGAAACCAGAGCATAAGGCAGTACTCACCTACAGACACAGGTTTAGCCCACCAAGATCCATGCACCCAGGCTTGCTAGGGAAAGACTATTCCCTTTACATCCTCAGTGATTACTCCAGAGCCGCTACAAAGATCTAGGAACCACTAGGAACACATGAAGACTAAAGCAAAGAGAATTGTGTTCATCACAGTAAAAGGGATGTACAGCTATGAGCCAAGCTCAAACACAGAACAAAGCTGGTTGTCCTAGCAAGGCTTGCTGTAGAGGAGGACCAACTTTGAGCTGGAAATCTGTCCTGGTTGTAGGTGTCATAAATCAACCATTTGTCCCCAAGAAATGAGTCACAGTAGTGAGAGGTGATATGACTCACTGAAAAGCAAGACGATGGGAAAAGAACAGGCTCAAGGTTGGGTCTGAAGCCAATCCTTCTCCTTAGGAAGGAGTGTTTGGAGCTGGCAATTCGTAGGCGTCATGTGTCACGTGGCACATTCTCCCTTTGGAATTTTTTTTTTTTTTTAATCTATACCTCTCCATTTTAAGTAGATATTTTTTCAGACAGCTTCAGAGGGTCCAGGGTCTCTCCCTGTTCTTTGATTTCTGCATTGTACTGCCTATCACCACACGTGGTCTCTAATGCAAGGGTATCAAAAACACGCTACGTAGCTGGGAAGATTCTTGGACACGTTATCCTGCTGCCTGTGACTTAATATTCTCCTAGACCATAGAAAGAAAACACATAAGAAAGAGAACACAAGTGAGATCATCTTACCTTGGTGACAGCAGGAAGAACGTCCCACCTCCATCGGCCACAGAAGGATGTTCTCCATCCTGGTGCAGAGATAAGATGCAGCTATATGTGAGAAAAGGCTGTGCAGCAGCAAGAAGCTCCATTTCCATCCAGGTACCACCCTCCCCAAGGCCAGTGGGCAAGAACAGCAGCACTAGGAGACTTTGGGAATGGGGCAGTCTGTCACCGGGATAGGGTCGGTCTTGGGCACTGCGTAGTGAAGGTTGACTGACAAAGAGGAGAAGAGGCCACGTGCGAGTGGCACAGGGATGTCCTGCTGTCACCTGGAGCTGCCTGCTCACCCAGCCCCTCTGTTCAGAGGCATCAGGAGGGACGGATGCTCCAGGTGCTCTCAATCCGTGTGGTTCTGCCAACATGCAGCTCTGGGTGGCTCTAGGAGTGACCTGCCTTCGCTTTATCATTATTTGATTTCTAGATACAGCAATGCAGAGATCTGATCCAAACTGGACCTCAGATTGTTTTCATAGCACCGGCTACCATTTAGTTAGAAACACACGGCCTCTTATTATTACATTTCCTTGGAAAAACAATGGTTTAAATTAAATGG
>JAVCKT010021243.1:0-12517 GCA_032273925.1 Rhynchotus rufescens
GGAGGGATGGAAGGAGGGAGGAAAGGAAGGAGGGAGGGAAGGAGGGAAGGAGGGAAGGAGGGAAGGAAGGAAGGAAGGAAGGAAGGGAGGAAGGGAGGAAGGGAGGGAGGAAGGAAGGGAGGAAGGAAGGAGGAAGGGAGGGAGGGAGGGAGGGAGGGAGGGGCATATCACCTAAGTCTTCTTTTAGGAGTAACCTGTCACCTAAACAGGCACTTCCATTCACTCAATTTGACCTGATTGCAAGCCCCAGAGAAGGTCCCAGACTTGTATGACTGCTTCAAATCCATTGCCCTGGAACTGAGCTGAAGGTTATGCTTTAGAAAGACACAGCCCTCCCATGACAACGGAGGATCCTTTGTTAAGCTCTGGTACTCAACCACCAAATGTCTATGGCACACAGCAGACATTGCCCTGTGCTTGGAGTCCATGAAGTACAGTGGACATATGCAACACACCAGTGGAAGCTGGGGAGTAACTCTGCTGCACATTCTGCTGGACCTTCCTGTGGAAGGATAATGCATCCTTCCTATGGAAGGAAGCCCCTTGCGAAACTCAAACCAGTCACGTGTGGTTACATACCTGGCCCTTTCATGCACACTTCATCTGACAAAGAGCTTAGCTGGTGAGCAAAACGGATCATTTTCAATGAAAGAAGCGTGTCAAAAAATGTATCAGCAAAACCCAATGCTATTTTTGGTGTGCAAACTTCATTTACATTTTCTTTTTTGGTAAAAATCCCAAAGTTTAAGCATACAACATTCCAAAACTCCCTTCCCCTCCCATTTCCTTTTTACCCTCAATTACAATAACAAATAGTGTCTGACAAAGACTGCCTATTTTTTCTTTCCTCTGCTAACTGACTCCAAGCTGCCTATTATTTTCTCGTGCCTGGTCATCACTCAAAACAAAATGAGTGGCTAACCAATTTCTGCAAGAATTCTTTGTCTGCAGATTCCTCAGGAGCGGTTTGTTTTGCATATACGATGCTGGAAATCCTAGTTGTTTTGATTGGATGTGTGAATCACACAGGGCTTTTCTGGATCAGTTTTACTCTAGAACTGTGGTTCTGGTTAAGGAAATATTCAGGCTTGGAGTCAGCACAACACTTTTTTGGGGATACCCCTTGCCAGTGAAATCCTTTGCTAGAACATTCTTCCTGAGTCAGCCAGGAAGAAGTGTACAAGGAAGGAAATATGTTATGAGGATCTGGCCCAGTTCTGCAGCTCAGTGCAATCTCATTCCCCAGCCTCATCCTGGCTGCTGCCCTGTACGCTCAGGCAGTGAGATGTGGAAAGGACATTCACCACCATGCCACTTTCCAAGCCAATAACGCTGAGTTTCTGATCCAAATCCCTTCCTGCAAGACTCAGGCTCACAGAAGAGTTTGAGTGGGAAAGTATCCTTATCTTTGATCTTTCCTTTACTTCACACATTTGCATTTCTCTGTTCGCTTTGCACATGGACTGCAGAATTACATGCCTGTCCTACTGACACTGAGCATGCTAGAGATAAAGCACACAGTAAAAGACCTGACTTCCAGAACAGGAGGTTCAGGAAAACAAACAAACAAACAAAAACAAAACAAAAAAACCAGTGCATTCCCATTGAATTTCTGATCTAAACATCCTCAAACTTGAGGGAAGATCACATCGGTTTAAGGAGTCTGGGCTACTAACCCCAGACCTAATTACTCTTTCATTACACATGGCCTGTGGGCAGTCAGAGCCAGGAGTCACATGTGAAAACGTGAGGTATCTGGAAACCCTTGGTTGAGATCTGGCTGTTTTCCCTTGAATGCTCAGCATGCCTGCACTGCCTGTACCCGTGGAGTTTCCTCCACCCTCTGTGGTGTCTTGGCAGTATACGGTGGCTCTGAAAATCCAACTTGTCATCGCCGCACTTTCCCAAGTATGCTTGTTCTGGTCTCTCTGCTCAGCCAGCAAGCGCTAGCCCAGCTCAGAGCAAACACTAACTCCAAGTCGCCCAGCTCCACCTTTGTGCCACAGTGAATGGGAATTGCCAAGGAACGCTCCTGCAACAAGCAGGCGGCTCATGCTGGGAAAAGGGGGGCTTACCTCACACGACTGGATGCAATGGATGACGGAAGGGTCTGGATACCATCGCAGCCTACCTGTGCATACAATATGCTGAAAAGAAAAGGAGAAAAGACATGTCAGGTGAGGTGAGAAAGTGATGCAAAAGGCCTAGATGCTCTCTGGAGCTGCTGTGTCCCACATCACTGCTCTGCTCATCACAGTGCAAAACAGCAGTACCACTCTCCCTGCACCGCTCTCCAGAGGAAAGCCCTTTCAAGTCCATCAAAACTGAGGCAGCTGGGTCTGATTCACTCAGACCTCGGTACATTGCTCAAGGCAGAGGCCATACAAATGGGAAATGACACAGGGAGATGACAGGAGTTGCCAAAGAACTGTGGTGCCTAACTTGGGCCCATGCCCTGCTGTCTTGGCCACAAGCTGTTGCTGGGAGGGCTACAACAGACTCGATCCTTCCATTCACCTCTTTGCATGATGCTTAGTTTTGCACCTTCTCACTGTATCAGATGTACGGCCCAAGTGGTCGTCACTTGATGCCTATGTCAATGAGCAGCTTGATTCCTACTCAGGCTCTGAGAAGTAGGTCTCCAAAGGACGTTGGGACTCTAACCTTGCTGGACCTGGTCTGAAGTGGATACAACAACTGTGGATACAATTCATGTTCATATGTGCAGATGAGGTTATCTCTGGTATTTATGAGGTATTGTCAGCTGTTGCAACCAACTGGATACAAGGTTAAGATATGAAGGACTTAGTTTTGTCTAAATGAGACGCTCCATCTCATGAATTCTGAAGGAATATTGTTACGAGCACACATGATTATACAGGGGGAAGAAAAACTCCAGCACACATACAATTTCCTCCTTGTAAAGTTCAGGCAGACTTTGAAATCTGAGGTCCCATAAAATGATGGTTGGCCTGTGAAAGTGTCCTAGGATGCCCTTCGCAGAACAGGAACCATACGGAAGGGCACGTATATTTTCCCTCGCCTCCCATTTGAAATGCACAGTGGAAGGCAGCCCAGCTCCAGCATTGCCAGGATTCCTGCCAGCCAGGAATGAAGGAGCTCTCTCCAATCGTAGAAGGCCTGAACTGAAGGGGTGCCTTTAGCTGTGTGCTCAGCTGGTGACAGCTGAGGCAATGATGTGGTTCGGCCATGTACACATTTATCCAGGTGAAGCTGCCTGGCTGGGTTATCATCTACTTCACAGGCTGACAATGGAAGGTGGCCAGAGGGCATTCTGATGGCAAGGACGCTGCATTTCTCCCAAGAACGGTCTCCCAAGAGACATATGAGATGCCTGTTCACTTAGACTCCTTTGCATATTAGCTGTATTTTTCTGCTTCTTTCTGCTACAATCAGTGTTTGTTGCAGCCTGATCAGCTGCCAGGAGCAAGTCTGGCCTAACAGCACTGTTCTCAGCCAGCGCAGGCAACTCAGACCCAGTAGAAGACATGATCAGATGGGACAGAGGCCCAGGATGCTGGCTGAGCTCGTCAATTCCCAGTCAGCCCTAAGGATATTTGGATGCTAGCTCTGTTAGGATGTTTCATACATGGTTGTTCCATGTTTTGAAGAGCAGTTTAGCATAGTTGTATTCCAGTTTGGGAAATTATTAAGAGAACAAACCTGCAGGATGCAATGAATTAGTATTGAAAGCAAAACATGGTCCTGAGTGGCTTTCCCAGAGTGGCCTGTGTGGCACCCTGTGAGGTGGGCCAGCATAGGCTCTAGTTTGCCTCATCTTCTCCCCGTCACCTCAGGAGCAGAGCAGCACCCACATATGGAAAGCCATATGGCAGCCAATGCTGCAAGGAGCAACAAGGATTAGAGAAGGAAAAGTGGAGGAAGCAGAGGAGGAAGATGAGGAAGAGATAATAACAAGATGTTCCAGGGAGAGCTGCTGTCAAGAAGTGCTGTTTCTTAAAATAATGCTTTCCTCCCTCCTCCTCCTTTCCTCCTCTCTACAAAATGCTTCCCTTGCATGAGAACCCACAGCGGTGGCGAAAGGGAAGCTGAACACCACTGCCTTGACAGGCTAAACCATCTGATCCCTCAAATTCAAGGCCTCCTTCCAGTGCTTGTGCTTAACATCCCACATGGCAGAGGCACCCTCGCCCCCAGACAGTGATCTGTCATGGATCTGATTCAATCTGACATAAAATAGTATCTGCAGGCATGAAGCACTGGTAACTCTGGGTCTCCTGTGGGTTCCCAGGAGGAGGGGAAAGTGTTTGGATGGGAGTGCTGGCTCCTGAGTAGATTGTTTGCTTTTCTTTGTTCCACCTCCTTTCTTATGCATTTCATTTTTCTTTTAAGATATATTACCCTGGTGGAGCTCCTTTTTTGGAGAGTTGTGCAGTTAAGATCCAAACTATTTGAGCTATTTGAGCTGTTTTGCCTACAAAATTAGTAAGAGATAGCAAGGAAAAGGCTACCAGTTCCAGAAGCAGAAGGCAATGACCTGGCCAGAGGGTTCTGGCAGCCAAAGACACAGAGTCACAGAATGGCTGAGGTTGGAATGGACCTCTAGAGATCATCTAGTCCAACTCCCTGCTCCATCAGAGACACCTAGAGCATGGGGCACAGGGTGGCATCCAGGTGCTTTAGAAGACCTCCAGAGAAGGAGACTCTACAACCTCCCTGGGCAGCCTGTTCTAGGGCTCTGTCACCCTCACAGTAAAGAAGTTCTTCCTTACACGAAGATGGAACTGCCTGGGTTTCAACTTGTACCCATTGACCCTTTTCCTGCCACTGGTCACCACCAAGAAGAGTTTGGCCCCTTCCTCCCTACATTCTCCTCTCAGGTACTTCTACACATTGATCAAATTCCCTCTTGGTCTTCACATCTTGCAGCTAACCTTGCCTTGCCTCCTCCTTAGCAGGGAGATGCTTACTTGGAGCTGCATCTCAGCTGCCAGGTAAATGGGGACAAGAAGTCGCATGGTGCCAAGTGTCAAGGGTGGATTTTTCTCCCAAACTTGACCCTCCTAGCACATTACCTGACAATAACAACAGTGCAGCAGATTAAGGAATACACTACGTGCTGAATAATCAGTGGGATTCCTGCATTTAACTTCATTCATTGAGATATCATGCTAGGCGTTGACAGCTCAGATGAGAGCTGATAGCTTATGCTGAATAGGTATAGTATAGGAGAGTAGAAAGCTGTGCAGCAGCATCTAGAACAGATTGAAAACAAAGAAGTCATGGAAGTCACGCCAAGGAAGACCTTGGCACTGGAATCTAGTTATGGATTGGCACTAGATTATGGATTGGCACAATTATGGATTGGACTGGCACTAGAATCCAGTCTACGAGCAGCATGCCTAGCAAGAGTTATCTTGAAGTCCTCTGGCCTCTGCTCAAGCAGGCATATGCAGAGACTGGCTAGAGCTTCCAGTGACCATAAGTGAAGGCCCTTCAGTGGAAATGTACTTGGGGAGATGTACACAGGGACTGTGAAGTCCTTTGCCAGAGCTTGCCAAAAACTGGGGAAATTAAAGCTTAAATATTCAAATATATTAGTCTTTAAAAAGGCAGACATGCGACTGTTTTTCAGTCCTTTTGTCCTTAAGAAGGTCTATGTCATTTTTGTTGAAACTGAGAAAAATTATTTTAGCTCAAGGAAAACATTTTGAGCGGAAAATTGCAGGCTGGGGCACATTTGTGAGATACATGGTATCTCAGCACAGAGCTCCAGACTCCTTCTTGGCTTTGCCAGTCAGCTACCTCCTCCTGCCAAATGGATTTATCCAGAAGGGCTCAGTATGGGAAAAGGAAGTTGCCCCAAAGTAAGGGGCTTCATTGGAAGGAGGTGAGAAAAATGACTATATCAGAGCCAAAAAGATATACAGTTGCTACACTGCGACATTTCCAACAACATAAGGTCTCTGATGAAGGACCTATTGCCATATGCACTGTTCATTTCAGGGAACAGTCTCCCTCCTGGCCATGCAGGTGGTGCTCATCTGGCGGAGGTTCAGTGCTCACAATTGCTGCACGTCTTTCTCCCTGACCCTGTTGGAGGAGGAGCAGCTCCCTTTTTACCTGGACTCTGGCGGGCTGCAGACGGTGATCCATAGTGTCAGCAGTTACATTTTCAGGCAGCATGACTGGATCGCTGGGGGGGATCATGCAGGAGGGCATGCACACAGCACCTGCGGCAGGAGAGACAGGGCTGTGAGGACTTCTTCTTAGCAAGAACCAGGCAACTCTGTTTTAAAGGGTGGCGCTAGACCCAGGCATCTAGGCTCTTCACTGAGAGCTGAAGCAAATGTAAAGGATATGCTTTTCCTTCCAGTGTGGGATGACAATTCCTCCTCTAAATCTTAAATTACCCCAGAGACTACAGGACCAATTCTCCTCTCCCAGCTGAGTAGAAAATCAAACATCGATCACAGCTCAAATAGCAGTATGTCAGATCTAGCATGAAAATAAGACTGTCCTGGATGTTATGGGACATTTATTGGTATGCTAGGGAGCTTCTTTCATATGTTTTTTTTAATCAAGGTGAAAACCCAATGCCTTCCTATGACCTAGGAATGCTGGAATCTAACCTACTGGCTCCTCTTGCATTAAGTTCTTAGATGGAAATAATGACAAGGTGATTAACTTTCTGAAACAATGTCGGCACCTTGCAGGATGCCTGAATTCCTAAACAACAGATTTACCCATCATTTCCATTCCTCTGAGAACAGCGGGAAAACTGCTCGGCCCAGAGCCTTCATAGTCAAGAAATAAAACAGGACTGACTGGTCCTACTGTAACATCAGTTCCATAATGTCTGGCTCTTTATAGCTAAAGGAAAGGGGTCTTAGGAATTTAGGAACCCTTTAAAGACATGCAAGAAAAAAAAATGCAAAAAGCATCCTGAAAAAAAAAAGGTGGGTCCCAGACTTAATACTGACCAGCCTAACACTGGATCTGTACAAAACCTAAACTTAGCAGGCCCTGCTCTTAGACTTGCTTCAGTCAGTTTTGATCAGGTTTTGATCTTTGTGTTTGTTTCCGTGATGTGGGTTTTGCTTAAGGGTCTAATCTAGCAGGATGCCAAATAAGATGTAAGGGTGACTAAGAATTGCAGCTTTTCCTGAAAACACAGAGGTTCTAAAGAACCGTTCTGAAGAAAAAAAAAGGATGGTGTGGTCCCTCATCTGGTCAAAGTGCCCTGTTACATGCAATTGTCACTTAAGCAATTGTCTCGAACCTGCCACATTAATCCTGCAAGCATCAGCAACAATAAGTGGAGAGACATTGTGTATGTTGAAAGTCTGAGGAAGGGAAAATCACTCCAAGGGGCTGGGCTTGCCCAGCTTCTTCTCAAAATATAGATCCTTATACTGAAGCCAGCCTTATCTTGTTCATGAATACAGTCACTATATGCACATGGGTAAAGTTACTCCAGTGTCTCTGGACTCAGAAAGAGGTCAGAAAACAGAATTTTGCCATAAATTTAGTGGGGCTTAATATAGCAAGAATGACCCTCCAGCTAGTTCTCTGGGAGACACAACTGAGTCAATAGAGAGCTCACTTCCAAGGACAGAAGAGGAGGGGTGGACCAGAACTCTATAGTGTTTCAGTCCCTGTTTATTTTTCATTTGTCCTCACCTATTCCATGCCCCTGTTCACACTTGTACTCCACAAAGTTCAGCTCTGGTGGTGGTGGGCAGTTCCCCTGTAAGTTCTCGCACAGTTTGAACTCTTCTGTCCATAAGCCTTCCTTAGTACAAAGGATGGGAACCTGGAAAGTGAAAAGAGAGCAGTCCTCTTTACTACAAGCCAGCTGCAGGCTCACCCTCACTTGGCTGCTGGTGATATTTTCACACCAGCTGCTCAGCTCCAGGGGGTAATAGAAAGAAAAATGACCCACTTCTGCCTGTGAAGTCCAGAGCAAAATTCTCCAGAGTAACTGGGTTGTGGCCATCTGGTCCAGCGTAGGGATACTTTGTACTACTGACCAGAAAGCAAATTGTTTTCCAGCTGCTGTTGGATCCCACCAGAGGGAATTTGCTGTGCTTCTGTCAACAAGACTTTTCCAGCAGGCCACATGTGAACCTTCAGTGGAAGAGCCTGGCAGGCAGCAGGAGCCTCCAGCCCCAGGCAAAGCCCTTGTCAGCAAGTCTCCTGCAGTCATATTGCCAATTGCTGCAGGCAGCCACATTAGCAGCTGCTCTCAGGGCTGCTGGAAGCCCTCTGCTTTCATTCGCTATCCCTTTCAATAAAGACAAGCAGGCATGCTGACAGGACGAACGGCCGCTTTTTGGAAGCATTACCAGGGTGAGAGCGACAGCATCCCCACTTGGGGGTGAACCAGGAGGCTGCCTGTGCCCCTCTGAGCCTCGTGATCTCCCAGGCAGCACTTTGAGATTACTCTGACCAGTAGTCTCAAAGTCCTGCAAGTGCTTCACACTGTCTGGAAGACCATCATGAAGCCAGCACTTGCTCCCAGGAGCTCAACTGTGCATCCGGCTGGAATAAGCATTTGCGAAGTAAGTGGTTTTGCTCTCTTTGGGTTTCAAAGAACATTAGGGCCCACCGTTCTTCACGATCCCATCTTCGGGACCCAGACACCCCTCTCTGTGGTGCTGTGACCTTTTTTAGGATGCTCTGAAGCACAGTGCTTGGCCAGTCTGTCCCTTCCCAAGGTCACTCACCCTCTCACTCTGTGGCTCACAGTTGAGGATGCATTTGCTGTCCAGCTCAAAGCCCTGGGTACAGTTGTACATCCCCTCGAAGACCGGGGGAGGTGGCTCACACACCACAGGAACGCAGTGCCCTTCTTCCCACAGGCCACTTTCCAAACACTGGATCTTCAGGAATTTCCTGGAGAAACACACCCATAAGCCTGGGCTGTAGCCCCAGAAGGGCAACACATGCAATTCCCAGTCACCACTTTGCTCTACAGCCTCAGGAGCTGCATAGCCCTTACGGGAAGAGGCTTTATCAGTAAAGAGCCAAGGTGTAGCCCATCACAGGCCAAGGAAGATGTCTAATGTGGTCAGGAATAAAAATGAGAAGGGGATTGGCAATTTCTCCTTGGAGACCAATTCTGGGAGAATCCTAGGCAGATGATTTCCATGGGTCAGCAGTGAAGGATATCAGGCTTTGCTCTGATTTTCTTTGATGCCTGAGGGTGGGATCCAGTGGGCCCTCCAGGGCACCAGCTCACTAACCTCAGCCCTATAGTTTCCCTTAAGACTCCGATTTTTGCTTCCAATTAAGCATGCACTTCTCTTGCTGGAGAAAGAGGGCTTGCCCCGATCACCCCCCGACACAGTGACTCCTGCGGTGCCCCTCTCTTTGCCCTCAGCCCCTGTGGGTACGTGCACTGAGTTGCGTTGTCCCAGAGCCAGCAGCTACATACTTGGCTCAGGCAAATGAGCCTCCACTAGTAAATCCTGCTGGCCTGGTCCCAGCTGTTTCTAAGGCTCCTCTTTGTACTCTGGCCAAATCTGTCAATCTTGCTCTAGCAGAGGAATTGTCATACCAGAGCAGACCAATATCGTCTTGTCTTGCTAAAACAGTCCAAGCGCGAAATACTTGCCAAAAAAATTATCAAAAAGAAAGGAAGACAAAGTCCAGAAGTGGAGCCCACCCGCTTCAGTCTCCTGTCCCTGCCAGCGATGTATATACCACAGCTTTTACATAAAGGCATAAAAAGCTCATGATGTCTTGGACTAGCTGGGGACCACTCTTCCAACGAGCACATGTCACTGACCACCTTCAATACAAGATTTGACATCGCTGATGTGTTTTACCTGAGCCAGTGCTGACTGCTGGCTTTCAACTTTAATGAAACTTTTCTCCCATCCACTTTTACTAGACAACCTGCCTCAGATGCTTCCCTCTGCCCTCTCACATTCCTGTGCCAGCAGGCAGGGCTCCAGGCACTGTGTCATTAGGTTTATAGCATGCCACAAGCACACAGAGGGAGATTGAACATCTCCTTGGCTGTGCAGCCCTGGATTAGACAAATCTCTGAGGTGAAGGCACTAAATTGTCTGTTGTTCTGAGCTGTGGCTTGGGGCCACCTGGCTGTCCCTCATCACACGGTGCAGGCGAGTGCCTCATTGCTATCATCTTGACCAGTCTGGTGCATGGTCCTGCAGCCTGGAACAGCAAGGTGGCCCCATTCAGGTGCCACTGCATTGCTGGGGCAAGGGCAAGAGGACTGGCTGTAGTCCTCATTAGCTTTGCTCTTCTATGCTAGGGACCTTCTAAGAGTGACAGAGAGATCCTGCTCTGATGAACATAGGCTTCAAATAAATAACTGGGAAGGTGGAAGGCAGGTGCATGAAGGTGTTGGGACTTAAAGGTCCCTCAATACGGCACCATGCTCCTGTGGACAAGATCACTGCTTACCACAGTGTGAGCCTCTGAGCAGAAATGATGCTAGGAAATCCTTCTGCTAGCAATAGGTTTGAACTGACAAATGGGAGGTGAAACAACATGACTCTTACTTGGAAGACTGATGGGGAGAAACAATTCTGGAACCCACTGACAACATCTGTGCCTTCAGTGCACCACTAATTTCATTTTCACGGCTACTTGCCTTTTCTTCTGGAATGATGCTCACTGCCTTTCAAAGACTTGACTCACCAGTCTTTGGTTCTTCTTAGGCTGGACTGAATGCTTTGCTTTGCCCACTTTTTCATTTGCTTAAAGGCAAGCAAAGGTACATACTAGGAGATACAGAGCTGTGATGAAGGTCCATGTCTTCATACAGCAAATCTGTTTCCTCTTATGGGACTGCCTAGCATGCAAGCTAGGCATGTAATTTAGCTGTATCAGTTATGCAGGGCAAATCAGAGCATAATCACAGAATCACACAGAATGGCTGAGCTTGGAAGGGACCTCTAGAGATCATCTAGTCCAACCTTCCTGCTCAACCAGGGATACCTACAGCATGTGGCACGGGGTGGCATCCAGGTAGGTTTTGAAGATCTGCAGAGAAGGAGACTCCACAACCTCCCTGGGCAGCCTGTTCCACTGCTCTGTCACCCGCACAGGAAAGAAGTTCTTCCTCACATGGAGACGGAATTTCCTGTGTTTCAATTTGTACCCATTGACCCTTGTCCTGTCACTGGCCACCACTGAGAAGAGTTTAGTCCCTTCTTCCCTGCATTGTCCCCTCAGGTGCTTAGACACATTTATCAAATCTCCTCTTAGTCTTCTCCAGGCTAAACAGGCCCAGTTCACTTAGTCTTTCCTCATATGATAGATGTTCCAGTCCCTTCTTCATCTTTGTCACTCTGCGCTGGACCTTCTCTAGCAGTTCCACATCCCTCTTGTCCTGGGGAGCCCAGAACTGTCCCCAGTGCTCCAGCTATGGCCTCACCAGAGCTGAGCAGAGGGGCAGGACCCCCTCCCTTGACCTGCTGGCAACATCCTCTTCAGGCAGCCAGGATCCCATTGGCCTTCTTGGCCACAAGGGCACTGCTGATTCATGGTTAACTTCTTGTCAAGCAGGACTCCCAGATCCCTCTCCGTGGAGCTGTTTTCCAGCAGGTCAATCTCTACTCTGTATTGCTGTCTGAGGTTCCTTCCCAGGTGCAGGACCCTCCACTTGCCTTTGTTAAATCTCATGAGATTCCTCTCTGCCCAATCCTCCAACCTCTGAATGTCTGCACAGCCCTGGAGTGTCAGCCACTCCACAACAGAACAGGCCATACCTTACACTACCATATTACAGCAATGTTGAAGATGATAGCTGATGCCATTATGGTCATACAAACAAACTGGTGGTATGAAGCCTCATTGCTACAGACAAGGCCTCAGGTAGACAGCAAAAGTCAGGACCATCCTAGATATATGCTAGTTCTCACTCACTCACCAACCACCTGGATATAACTCATTCGGCCACTGTACATCACTGCTGCTCTTCCACATTGCAGTAAAAACTTCTACCCAAAGCCATGTGAAGGCCCATGGAGGGAGACTGAGGGAGGGTCACATCTCAACTTCAAGGCTTGAAGCCCTGTCACCTTTTCTATGCCTCCTCGCCTTGGTGTGGTTCTAGAATGGCTCCAGCACAAAGTCCTAGTGCACCATGCAGTGCCTCCTCACAGGAGCGGACCTGTCCATTGCCTTGGATGATCAACCCAGGGAGAGAAAAGGAGCAGCTCAGTGACCATCTTCAGGAGCAACAGAATAGGGCAGAAAGCGGAAGGAGGTTCGTACAGCCGAATTCTCTTGATAACCTCTTTGTCCATCCTTGCCCACCATTCCCACTCCCTGTCTCATTACACCACTGCACAGTCTTCAGAGCTGAAATAAGTCGAGAGCTGAAATAAGTCGAAGTCATGTCTGACAAACCTCATAGCCTTCTATGATGGGATGATAGGAATGAGGGGAGAGCCATGGATGTTGTCTACCTTGACTTCAGCAAGGCTTTTGACACCGTCTCCCATAATATCCTCATACGGAAGCTCCGGGAGAGTGGACTAGATGAGTGCACGGT
>JAVCKT010021245.1:0-15949 GCA_032273925.1 Rhynchotus rufescens
GGCGGGGGACGCGGCCTCCTGCCCCCTGCGATAGTGCTGGGCTCCACCGGGGACATTCCCGCCCCACAGGGACACTGCAGGGGACATCCCCAGGTTCCCTCCAGGGCATTCCCAGGCTCGCCCCGGGACACCAGGCCCCGCTGGGGTGACTCCCCAGCCCTCTGCTCCCCAGAGCAGCACCTCCTCGTGCCAGCGCTCAGCACAGCCTGGTGCACCCCAGGCAGGAGGCAGGGCCAGCTTGAGGTGCCCCTGGCACCTCCAGTGGGGACCAGAGCAGGGGCTGGGCAGGGGCGGCCAGTGCAGGGGTGTCACTGGGAGCCAGAGGCTGCACCAGCAGTGGGGCCAGGCCAGGCGCAGGCTCCCGACGCTGAGGGCACAGGCGTTGCACAGACCCCAACCTGTGGCTCTCCCGGAGCCCTGAGGGAGCAACTGGGGCTCAGGTCCTCCCTCCCCAAAGCCCCCACTGTGGTGCTTCTCCGCTCCTCTGCCGGCACTTCCCACCTCCAGCTCTCAGCTTTGGTTTCAGCGAGGTCTCAGAGGTGTCCCCACATGCCAACACCTGCTCAAGCTGTAGGGAAGCTTCAAGTTAACCCAAGAGCTACTGCCTGGCACTGTACCCTGCCAGTGCGCTCCACAGGCAGCACCCGGCCTCCTCCAGCCTCTGCTCTGTGAGGCCGTGGAGCTCACTGTGCACCATGAGGAGGTGCCCCGGCCTGGGAGCCTTGGGCCACATTCCAAGGGAGATCCAGGGACTGCCCAAGCTCGCCGCTAACAGGTGATGCACAGCAGGGAGCAGCTCAGAGCAATGTGTTGGAGCCCTGGCTGTGCCCGTCTCGTGGCAAAGGCAGCATCTGAAAAAATACGGAATGCAAATATTAACTAGATACCCAGTGCTGAGGAAAAAAATAATTCATCAAATAAGCTGAAGAGCACAGATTTCTCCCATAATGAACAAAAGCTCAATGCTGCTCTCAGCTGGACGTGTATTCTCTTTGTGCAGCTCTCGTTCTGAGCCAGATTACTCCGTTATAATATATTTTTTATGATACTCAGGAGACTTCTGAAATGCAGCGTCTTGTGTCCCGTAAATCATTTCCTGTAACTGCTGGATTCCTTTTCAGCTGCATTACAGTAATGGGGACGTCAGGGGCTAACCTGAGCTGACGGGGAAGCGTCTGGTCTCTTGCTTGCAGCCGATGCTGAAAGCAGCCGTGCCGGGGCCCAGGGTGCGGGGCTGGGGACAGCTCCAGCCCTGGGGAGCCCATGCAGGAGCCCAAGGTTGCAGCAGGATGAGCAGCGAATTTAGCACTTGAGTTGGTTCCTGAAATGAGGGTCTCGCATGGGTGCAGGCTGGGTCGCTTTGGGGGATGGAGTGGAGCACACGGTGCAGCCTGGCACAGGCTCTCCTGAAGCCTTGGCCAGCACGGGTGCACTCACCCCGCTCCATGTAGCTCGCATCCCTGTCCTCAGCACACATTTCACCTGTTACAATATGTATAGATGTATCTGCATAATTACAGAGGCAAACCTCCTCATTGAAACACATTTATTTCAGCTTGGAGAAGACAGTAGTGTCCTGTGGAGTGGGACAGGTGGCTGCCCCTGAGCTTGCCCATACCGGTGCCACTGGCCCTGTGGACTCGAGGCCTTCTCCTGGGCCAGGTTTGTGGGACACATTCCCAAGGCAGTGCAGTCAGCAGGCCAGAGAATGAGGCATTTTCACATGGGAAATGGTGACCCCCTGGCCCCTAACCCACCAAAATTGGTTTGAGGTTCCCACAGGGTGAGTTAAGCCCCCCAGTAGACACCATCGAAGGAAGAGTCGCAGTGCTTGTGCTTTTTTAAATGGAGCGCACATCCGAGGCACTGAGCGCACCACAACGCCCCGTGATGACACTCGTCTCCTGTGATGTGCTGCGCAGAAGACTAATGGGATTTGCAGCAAACCACACATAACAGCGAGGACATTTCTTCTTGGGCACCAGCTTCCAGCCCAGAGGAAATTTTACAGCTAGATTGTAAAGCTTTTAAAACAAGCGGTTTAGCCTTAAATGACTGCTGCCCGGCTCTGACTCTATTCATCCTAGACTGTGTGTTTTTCCTGTATGGATGTCAAATGCATCCATGAGCAGATCTGAGCGCTATCCAAGCGCCTGGTGGTGTGCAGTGACTGGATGCAATAGGAGCTGATGGAGTGTAACACTTTATTTGACAGCTCTGCTTTTAAGGGCTTGGGTATTTACACTGCATACCTGCCCCTTCCAATCCATACTAATTAATGAAACGAGCGTTTCCCAAACATTCAGCAAGTGTCCAGTCCAGAGAGGCCAGCTGGTACTGTCAGCTCAACATGGGAATTGCCAGCATGGATTAGAGCAGTGGTCCATCTACTTTGCCCTCCTAATTTTGGCAGGTTTGGAGGCCAGCTGCTCTGGAGGGCAGAGGAGGGACTCAGTCGCGAGCAGCCGTGCAGCAGCCTCCCCCGCAATGCAGCTCCTTCCTCCCAGTCACCCAGCACGACCAGTGTCCGTCCCAGCCGCTGGAACATCCCTGCGCCTCCAGCACCACTGGAATCCACGCTGCGTTCCTGGACCAGGTCACACAGGCAGCTGGGAACCAGGCCCGGCCCCAGTAGAGCCTGATGCATCTTGTGCTAAAGGCAAGGCTCCAATTACAGCATTTTTCCCCACACCAGACTGAAGAGCCCTTTCCGAGGTGTCACTGCAGCCTCCTGCAGCAACGAGGCTGTTGTCGCTCCAGGGCCATGCGAGGCTGCAGCCTGAGCTGGGGAGCGAAGACAGGAGAAGGGACAGAGCTGCTCAGACACAACGTGCCGGGTCCCTTCCTCGGCATCCTGCTCCAAGAAGGCCAATCTGGAATGATTTACAGGTCCCGGGAATGATCTCTGGATGAAGAGCCCACCTGAGGACACAGGGCATGTTTAGCTGAATCGAAGGAGGGCTGGGGAACATATGGCCACTCTCAAAATGCATCAGCAGATGAGCACCAAGGAAGGAGGAAAATGGCCTCGGAAAACAAATGGCGCTGGCACAAAAACAAATGGGTATGAATTGGCACAGATATGTTTAGGCTGGAAATTAGATGGTTTCTAACCATGGGAGAAATGCTACTCTGGACCAGTGTCCTGAGAGGACTACTGGGGGCAAAGCAAACAGCTTCGGGATGGAGACTGAAACGCGCTGTGCAGCAGCTGTGAGGAGCTGGGACACGACGGCCACACGGGGCTCGCAGGGCTGCGGTGTCTCGCAGAGCTGCCCACACTGTTTTAAGGAAACAATCCCGCTGGAGGGAGCAGGGCCCGGGACACATCCTTGGCCAGCATTGGGAATCCCTGCCTGCCGCCTTCCCAAATGCTGCTTCTGCTGCAAAGCAGCTTCCTGGCATTCTCACCTCCATTTCCTGACTTGTGCACAATTGTTCTTTAGTACACTCATTCCTAGAAAAATATTTTCCAGAAAGCTTTGTAGGTTAACCTCTTATAATTCTTCTTCATTATCTACTTGTCATAAGAAGCAGTAAAACACCTTGAAGAGAGGTAGATTAATTCACACTGTGCCCTACCTCCTTCAGGGAGTGAATGGGGATTGTAAACGTATACCGATAGAAAGCAAACAGAAAAAACGCAATGTCATTTAAACTAATCTAAGGCTCTGCACTCGAGATATTTTGCAGTGGCATTCCACAATGTCAAAGCATTTGCCTGTGCAAGGAAACAGTTTTGGCTTTAGAATACACGCTGTTCTGACGGCTTTTAGTAGTGACTTCAGTGAACTGCAGATCTGAAGAAACTACATCTGTCTTTGTTGCCTAAAATGAACAAAAGGTGCAGGAAGAGCATCTCCGGGCAAGGTGCTCAGGAAGCAGAACCTGTTTTATCAGTGCATCATTCACACTTTCTGCAGCCCCGTGCCAGGGCTCCTGAGGCCGGCAGTTTTATTTCCCTTGCTAAACGGCATCATCTCCCCCAGTGTGGGCAGCGCAGGGGCCCTTCCCGCCGCTGCTCCATGCTGGGGCCGCACAGCATCGGGGTCCCTCCTCCTCAGGGAAGGGCCCACAGGTCCTGAGCACTCACCGCTCAGCAGAGGGCTGGTAATTTCAGTAATTTAATCACAGATCATTAGATGGATCCTCCACCTCCCTCATCATTTCCACAGCTCTTCCCCACGCTGCCTCATTTATCACTCTGCAGCTAACAAGGCACCCGGCTCCTGCACCAGTTTATTCTTTAGAAGTGCCCATGCCCCCGTGAGGGGGGTCCTGGAGGGCCTCCCTCCTTGTGGGATTTGGTGCGAGCTGGGACTGAAAGGGCCTGCGCTGGTGACGCTGCGGCTCCCAGGCCCGAGAGGGGCGCGATGCCTGAGCCCGCAGCAGCAATGGCAACGCAGGCAGCATCGCTGTGCCGTGGCCGTCCCGGAGCCGCCACAGCCACGGGCATCCCAGCCTCTTCCGAGGGACGGGAAGGAGCAACCACGGCTGCACTGTGGTTTCCTTCCATGATGAGCTAAGCAACAGCTCACAAACTTGGAAAAGCATCTAAAATATTTGAAAAATATTCCCCGAAAAATTCCCCCCCAAGCCCCTCACAATGCAAATGAAAGGGAATTGGAGCTGGATATCTGTCATTTTGCAATTCAGAAATGCATCGTGCCACTGAGAGCAAAGCGAGCGCCTAACTAGCTGCTTAAGTGAAATTCAGATTAATCAGAGCAGTTTCTGAAGAACTGGGCCGAAAGGTCAAACAGTCCTTGCCCGCCCGCCAGCCTCTTCCTCCGCAGGAGCCAGCTCCAGGCCTCATTATGGAAAACAGTCAAAATAACACAGCGATGCCACCTCCAAGAGAAAATAGGCAGCAGGAGTTGTTCCATCTTCCCTTTCAGAGATACCAGTTTAGAAAAAGCCAGGCTATTTACAGAGAGTGTTTTGCTTCCAGTACTTTTTAGAGTAAGTGAATTTTGAATTAGTTTAAATGCAGGATAAATAAGTGAAATAGGAAGATCTTTACACTCCAATAAGATGCTATTACTCATGAGTATATTGCACGGTAGCTTGTGGACTGAAGGTAGCAGTGCATGACAGGATACCAAGGACACCGAACACGGGGGATCCATGAGAATTAGCAGAGAGCCTCCGCGGCGGGGAGGTGATTTGGGCCACGGATTTGCAGGATCATGGTGCGATGCTGACGCGGAGACCAGACTCTGCAGCCCGCAGAGCTCTGGGCCACGGTGAAAGCCCCAGCCTCGCCTGCAGAAGCAATCTGCATTTCTTCTGCCTTCACATTAGAGGCAGGAACAGAGAACTGAGCGCGGTGCTGCTGCTACAAACACGGCTGCTCCTGCCACGGCATCCATCACGCTGACACGGAGGTGCCACTTCCTCCCCGGCACACTGGAAACGTTTGGTCACAGGGGCTAATGGGTTCATAACGCGGGTTGGAGGGGCGCAGGGCAGGGACGGGATGGAGCGGAGCCGCCGCAGAGCACGGCCGGCGATCGCGGCCCAAGGGCCGAGTTCAGCCCAGCTGCACCGGCACAAACCGTCCTGTGCCCGTGCGGTCACCACCACGGTCACCCCGGGACACTGGCAGGGATCTGCTTCCCTGCTGTCTCACTAAATGAATTTTAACATTTTCCAGCTCAGCAACTAGCGCCTTTGCTAGGCTTGCATTTGTGTTTGATTAATGAGATAGCCACTAATTTAAACATCTCTTGAGGTCTCTGTCTTTCCCAAGTAACTCTGGAGTTACTGCTGTTTACCCAGAGGAAGCCCCCGGTGCGTTTTAGTGCGCACCACGGTGTGCCGAGGGGAGCCTGGCTGGGAGCCGCTGCCTTGGGAGGGCTCCAGGCTCCCTGATCCCACGGGTCTCCTGGCTGCTCTGCCAGCACCTGCACATTGCTCCTTCACTTCAGGTGCTCTGGGGAAACCCATGAAAGGGCTAAACCTGCCAAGCCCCAAGATGCAAACAGGGCAGCAATAGGCTCCCTATGGAAGCTCTTTTACTCTCTGCATCCTTGTGTCCCCCAGTTAAATGCAAGCACCAGCTTCTGCACCCATGCATGGGTCAGCCCAGCAAGGTCCAGGGCGTCACCAGACACAGGTGAGAGGCGGCGCTGCTGGCGGGGGCAGCTGGGGGCTGAGCTGGGACACAAGACCCGTCCTGAGCCCACATCAGCTCACCGGGTGGATCTGCACAGGAACTTACCCGGCTTTGGCACCTCCACCTAGGAGAGCTCTTCTCAAGCGCTCTCTTGTGGCTCTGTATGAAATAAACTCAACTTAATGAGCTCACTTAACTGCAGACTAATCAGAAAGGATTTAGTGCACGTTCTTCACTGCAAGAAAGTCCTTTTCCATCCTCCTGTTTCTCAGGCTGCAGCACAGGGGCTGCCCCCTCCCGTCACGGTGCTCACAGGATGCCCCAGCTCCTGCACACACTGCCTGGAGAGCAGCGCTCAGAGACCCCAGCTCCAGCAGCCCCCCCAGGCCAACAGGCAGATTTCCAAGCATGGAGACTTAGAACTCCTGCTGCACTGAGTGCAAAACAGCACCCCGGACACCCGTGTGCACCAACTGCAACTCCATGGGCACAGGGCAACCCGGCCGCACAGCACAGGGTGCTCTCCAGAGACGGACACCCTTCCTTGGAGGAAACATTCAGGCTCTGCCTTCAGTTCTGCAGAAGTCACTGTGTCCCAGCAGCTTCACCTCAGGCACAAATAACCCCCTCATCACCCTAGGCACCACAGGCAGCCAGTGCAGCACACAACAGCCCCAATCCCCCGGGGGTTTCCTTATCAACAGGCGGCTCTGTCATTTCAGATGGACGAGCATCACCTGGGCCAGCAGCTCCCACCTGGTTCTGCAGGCCAGCACCCTGCTGAAACACAATCCATCTCTCCAGCCTTATCGCCTGTGCTCTCTGGACCTGATTTACTGTTATTGGCAGCCAGCAAGCTCTGCCATTTGTACTCGATGCCAAGCCTCAATTTACGCCGTGCTTTTGGCTCCAGCCCGCCCGGCCTCCCTGTCCCCCCAGCAGTGCCACAAGAGCTGGACTCACCGGAGACACGGGAGCCCCGCTGCCGTGAGCACCTTCCCGCATCAGGGCTCCCAGAGCTCCTGTGAAGGGAAAACCCATACACCACAGGTTGTTGTCTAGCCTGGCACCCGGCTCTGTGGTCTAATCCAGGGGTCTTGCACGCTGGTGCAGCGGGAGGTGGGCATCCCTTTGGCAGCAGGGCCCGGCCACGTTTTGGGAGGATTCCTGGGAAATCCAAGGGTAACGGCCTCCCTGCAGGAAGCCGGGATGTGGGCGCTCGGGGCTTTCCTGCAGGAAGTCAGGGACAAACAGCAGATACTGCAGGATGTGCCGCTTCCCGCGTTTTGCAGCAATTAATATTCTTTTGGAGAGCCAGCCATCACTCCTTGGAGAAGAGGACAAACGAAATATCGTTGACAAGTTTTTCAGCCTCATTACAATATTCTGTGCATCAAATGTGCGCAGTGTACCGGAAAATACAGATGTTGCTGCTGCCATTTGGGATAACCTGATTATCCTTTTATTGCTGTCTTTGTTCACAATAAATTAGCTGGGGAGCTGCTCCGCGGGGCGCTGGCGTGGGGCAAGCGGCCGCACGCAGGAGGTCGCGCTTGCCCGGCGCAGCCCCCGACGCTCCGTCCTGTCCCCCCATCCCGAACGCCCAGCATCCGATCCAGCTCCATGCAGGGATCCAGCCGGCACCTCTGCACCGGCTGCATGTCTCGGCTGGGAGCCGGGTGCTTCAGAGGCCTCGTTTGCAGCCTAATTAACACACGGAGTCGGTGTGTTCCGTGCTCCAGTTTAATGCCTTCATTCTGCTTACTAATGCTGCTCGTTTCTCTAAGAATAATAAAATAGTGAAGACATTTTCTTTCTAGGGCTGATGTTATTTTAACAGCTGCTGAACATGCCGGTCGGACTAGAAGCTGTTTAATTCCTCTAAATTAGGCCGTAGCCAAATATCTGTTTTCTAGCGCTAGATATTTAAAGCCCAGATGATTAGATAATCTGGAATACAAATGAATAAAGCCCGAGGAAAGGGGAAAACAAGCCCCGTTAGTGAAGTCCCATCCCATATGTTCCGACAGAAATAATGCAAATAAATGCAGACGTAGGAGTGTGGCGAAAGACTCGCGCGTAGCCTTGCGTGTCTGGCCTCAACAGCAGTTCTGCCCGTGCTCAGGGCGCTGCAGTTTGGAAATGCCCGTGCGAGCGGGAGCGCGGGGCGGGAACGTGGCCGGAGTCCCCATGGTGCCGGAGCCCCATCCACATCCCTTGCAGAGAGCGGGACGGGGAGAGGCTGCCGGGCTTGCCAGGGAGCAGCGAGGAGCTTTGTCACTCCGCACTTCTGGAAACCCTTCCCACAGCTGAAGACCCGCTGAGGAAAAGCCATTTATCACCCCCGTGCGCCACTCTGCTGCTGCACCGAGCCAGAGCTGCCAGCGCCGGCACGGCGGCTGGAAGCAATATGATAGATATGTGGCTAATAATCGATCAATAGCCCTGCTCAGGCCTCTGCCTATCAGTCTGGCATTGTGTGAACTAATTAGATGATAAAATGTGATGAATGTGTATTAAAGGCAGCTTCTTCCTGTTAGCACTCCAGGGACCCCTTCCATTTGCTTGCTGACCTTTCCGAGCTCAGCTTTATTGTACGTGGATGCAATTAAATCAATTTGTCAGATATTTGCATTGCTCCTGCTAGTTCAGAATTCAATTAGTCGGTGTCACTTCACCGTCCTTGCGAGCGGCTGCACCGGCTCCCTGCACGAGAGGAGGCCAGACCCAGTCCCGCTCAGCGGCACCGGCCTCTGCGGGCATCGTGCACGGGGTACCATGGGGTACCATGGGGTACCGTGCGGGGCTGGCACTCGCTCGTCCTGTGGGGACCCTGGCCAGCCGCACGGTCCCGAGACGGCGGATTGCCCTCGCTGCAGGATGCTCAGCGCCTCCTGCCATTCCCGCTGCGCGGAGCAGGGATCTTGTGCTAGGAGCATAACGTGTATGGGGAGCACCAACGCGCTGCTGGGAGCTAAAGAAATATTCAAATGAGAGCCAACCTCGGCAATTATTTTTCTTCCTGCTGTTATAGAGCGATGGCTCCTTTATCCATATTTTATCAGACAGCGAGGAGTTCTGATCGTTAAGATTCTGGTGCTTGCTCCGGCACGGGAAGGCACAGCCTGAAAGTCTGTTTGAAGTTAATGTGCAAGAACCCACCGGCGAGGCGGGACGCGCTCCCCCAGCCTCTGTTCCCGTGCGTGAAGGGCAAGGGCCGCCTCCATCGCAGAGCTACACGGGTGCTGCGAGCGCTGCGGGTGCTGCAGGTGCTGCAGGTACCCAGGGAGCACCCGGGTGCTGTGGATGCTGCTCCCTGTGAGCAGAGTCCTGCTCGCCCCACTCACCTTCCCCACGAGCGCTGGCTGCGCTGTGCCTGCCTCAGCCCTGGCAGGTATAATTAACAGATGGAACCGGCTAATTAGGCCTTTGCATGTGAGCAGGAGACACAACTGTTAATTGCTGCTTGCACGCTAGCTGTTCCCAGGACTGCTGGCACTCGCCACCACGCGAGCCCTGCACAGAGACAAGTGCGCGGCGCTCCCGGCTGCGCGAGCTGCAGTCCGGGCTGAATGAGCAGAGGCTGCTCCGCGCCCCTGGCTGCGGCTGCGTGTGCCGGGGGCACCAGCTGCAGAGCCCGTGGGCTTGGCTCGCGTGTCGGCTGCCCCTCAGCTGCAGGACCGGTCAGAGCTCCCCGGACTGCAGCGCTGCAGAACTTGGGCTCTGGCGGCAGAGGCAGGAGCGGTGCCGTTAATTCCTTGCAAGGCTGCAGCACGGCCGGGGGCTGCGGCTGCCCAGCAAGGTGGGGAGAACCAGGCGGACCTGCTGTCCCCCCTCCCCAAACGCAGGCCTGGGGCACGCACGGCCAGCACGTGTGCCGGGGAGGCAAGGGGGGAGCGAGTGGCAGGCCTGTCTAAACACCCCACTGCGATGATTGAAGCAATTGTGCATCATTGGAAACGCCAAAACCTTGACAAGAAAATGAGCTGAACGCCAGTGCGTGCAGTGACGACCACGGGGCTGCTCAACGCTGCTGGGTGAAGCAGGGCAGAGGCTGCCAGGATGCTGGAACATGGGGGCCAGACCGGGACACAGGGGACATGCCGGGACACAGGAGTCGTGCCGGGACATGGGGTACCTTGACTGCCAAGGACATTTTCCTTCCCACTTGGAGCTGCATCCATTCTGCAGACAGAAGCCGTGGCCTCTCTTCCTGGCTCTCAAGGGATCCCAGATGCAAAGCAGAGCAGGATGATTAGGATACGTGGCTTTGCACAGGGTTGGCCCATCTCTGTTCAAGCTTACGGAGGAGGGTGGATTTTTACAGACATCTTCTTCCTCTCCCACCTCTCTTCATCCAGCTGTTTCCAAAGTGTCTGTGACTGGAGGAGCTGGGCAAGGGGAGCAGGTCTGAGGGACGCAGCGCAGGAAGCTCATGCACGTGGAAACACCACGGAGCTGCAGTGCGTGCCGGGCAGCCAGGGTTGGTCCTGGCACCGCGAGCGAGGCCGCTCGGATCCACCCTGCAAGCGGCGGCTGCGCGGCTGGGAAAACAGCTCCTGACAACAACGTGGCCTCTCCTGAAGCTCCTGCTCCTGCAGCACCTCGGCCAAGAGCATTTTGCACCAGCCGAGAGTGCAAATAAGATTCACCGCGGCGCTAAGGGCTGCTCCGGCTCTGCTGATTGCACTCAACGGGGCAGGGTCGTGAGCCGAAACGCGACCTGTTCCTCCCGCTGCCTCGGAAGACGCTGCCGCTTGCCTGTCCGTCCAGCTCCGTACAAGCATTCAGACGGAAAAGATCTACCTCCAAGTCAGTTTTCATTAGCTGCAGTACCACTGAGCAAAGCAGGGCTGGTTTTGCAAATTAAAATAGGTTGCAGTTCAATATCAAAAACTTCATTTGCAGCCAAGTTAAATAAGAGAATTGACATAAATATAATGCAATTCCTTTTGCTGCTTTCACAGTGCTGTTATGCAGAAGATAACCATCCCCATTAATATGTCACCCACTACACTGCCATATCGCTTCTGGACTTAACTCTTCTTAGGAGCGTCAGAAGAAGGGACACATTTAATTAAGTATCTTATTTTAGAAGTCCGTTTTATGATGCTCGGGAAGCAGTATCTGTAATTTTCAGTCCTAGAAGGGCCTTTTGTCCATAGGCTGCTGCAGGTTTAGGGATGCAATCTTTAAGAGAGCCACAAAACTGCCCTAGGAGGAGATGTCAGCAAGCAATTTGCAGGCACCCACCTCGTCTGTCCCTCCTGCTGCTGCGGGGACACCGCTGCGCTCAAACAGCATTGGATGTGGGCATCAGGAAAAGAGCAGGGAGGACAGGGAGGGGCAAAGGCAGCACAGGGAGATGAGGGATGGGGAGGAAGCCATCAGAGCGAAGGATTTCTCAGCCCGAGGGAATCAAGGCAGCGAGCGGAGCAGGGGTCTCACATCGGAGCATCCTGCATCCCACCACTACCCCGCGCCTGTGCTTGGGGTGCAGCCCTGCGGCCAGGGGCAGCTCCCTGCATGGGGACGGTGATGGGGCTGCAGGTGCTGGTGCAGCCCTTCTGCTCCCCACATCCCTGCTCACATGTGCATGCTTGCTGTGAGCATCCTAATCCCCCTTTGCATTGCTTTCCTTTCTGCTGCATTTAAATACCCACTACAAAGAGACAGAATAAAATCCTTGGAAGTAGACTGAGCCCTTCCGAGCAGGAGGAGCCTGCACTCCAGCGGGAGCTGCCTCCGCGGGCGCCCTCCCGCCTCTGTTTGCTTTCAGCTCCGTGGCTATTTTAGACCTGCAATGGCATTTCCCTGCAAGGAGCCAATAAAAGTAACTTTCTGGAAGCTGCGTGATCCCAACCTCGCTATTCAGAGCAAAGCGGCTTGTGCTGAGTGCAAAGTGCTGGCGCGGCCGGGCGCCGCTGGCGCCTGCACACGGGCCGGCCACGGGCGAGCGCCAGCAGCCCCTGGGCAGAGCGAGGGCGAGAGCCCAGGACGCCGGGGGACGGGGATGATGGCCAGGCTGCGGCGGTGCGCTCGGGGCTGCCGCGAGCACATGTGCTGGCACCATGTGTAAGGCATCATGCACAAGGGCACCATGCACAAGGGCACCATGCACAAGCGCACCACGCACTGGCACCATGCGCTGGCACCATGCGCTGGTCCCCCAGCGAGCAGCAGTCGTAGGGTGCCGAGGACCCCCGCATTTCAGAGCTGCAGCATTTCCCCTGAAGCTGAGCAGCTACTGTTTTAAATATGGAATATTAGGGGGGCTATGACAAAATCAAACAGCACTTGCTGGAGAATTGATTCTGTCCCGTTTCCCTGCTTGCTGCGCTGCTGCCCCAAGCGAGTGATACATCATCCCAAGACCTGGATCGGGATGCTCTTATGGCTGGCGTGAGGAATAGCAGCTGGCTCGAGATGGGAGGATAAAATGTCCCACTAAAATCCCTCCTGCAGATCCATACTCCATTTGTCGTGGCGAGAAAACAGCCGCACAATTGATTGGCTCTTAAGTCCAAATTTGTGAGTTGCACAAAGTTGCTGGCTCCAAAGTCGCTTAAATCCTGCTGCGCATCCCAGAGGAGCCGTTAGCACGGCTGGCAAATCCGTGCAGCACCAGCCCCTCTCCTGCAAATCCTGGGAGCCGCCGAGACGGTGCCTGCCCCGCCATGGGCGGCCCGGCCACACACATCCACGTGAACCATCCCGACATCCTCCTTAGTTATTCTTTCCCCACTTTGATTGCTCAGAGAGAAAAGCTTCAAGCCATCTTTAAACCAAATTGCTTCACAAATGACAAATAACATGAAAATAGGCTTCATAACCAGGAATAATGAAAGAAATCATTCACTCTGATACAGGAGATGGTCTGTGCTAAAGGAGCCCTTCAGTCTGAATAGCAGAAAAGCGCACTGCAATCTTCACGTCCTTCCTTGCACAACACGCGTGACAACTTGCTGCTGCAGCGTCACTGTGTGCAGGGCTCTGCACCTTGCCTGCGAATTGCACGGGTTGTCTTGCACTTGCTGAGGCCTCGCAAGGCAGCTCTTTAACTGTGCATGAGAAGGAGCAGCAGGAGCCTATCTAGGTGCAAACATTTTTTTAAGCCCTGACAAAAGAGTCAGACCAGCTCAGTGACTGCCCATCCCTGGGCTCTGCCCTCCTGGTGGCATCTGAGGCCCAGGGCCAGCACTCAGCGCTGACACAGGACAGATCTCGTTGCATCCTGTCCCGTCCCAGGAGCACTGGGGCTGCAGGGAGCTGTCCTGCTCCCCCTCCGCCCACTGCTTCCCTACGCCTCGTGTCACCAGCACCATCGTCTTGTTATAATTAAGCAAATATCTGAGTGAAAACTATTAATTTCCAGAAGCTTTTATCTTGGCAGCTCTAAAGATAAAGACTAAAAATAGGTGTGCCCATGCCAGTGGCAATTAGAGCATTTTCATCCTGCTCCGCTGGATTCCGCACGCAGGCGTCTGATGTGGTGAATTCACTCACTGAAACCTGGGTAGTAAATGGGACAAAGCAGAAGAGCGCTGGGGAAACAGCCCCTGTGAGCACTGCCTTTAAGCACGTCTGACCTGCTGCGGTGGCGGCAGCAGCCTGGCAAGCGCCGCGGGGCCGCGCGGGGACCGGGCACTCCGGCTCGGCGCCGCCTCCGCCCCGCGCTGCTTCTGCTTCAGCGGGAGCAGCTCATGGTGCAGAGTTTGCCCCGAAGAAGTTCAAATCCCCAGTGCAAGAAGATTAATTAATCTAATCAGATGCATCTCTCCAGAGGAATTAGATTGGTGCTTCTGGGATAAGGATTGTATTAAGCTGATAAGTTAAAAATGAAATGAGATGCTGATTTACTGCCAGGAGAGAACCTGGTGATTCCTGCAGTGGGCTCAGTCCTCTAGGGCCAGCAGGAGGCTGCCAGTAAATAACCCCGGGACGTGCTCAGTGGCTGCCCTTGACACTATGGGACAGAGGAGCTGTGGCCCAGAGCAGGCGGCGCCACAGCAGCCCTGCCCAAGGAGGGTCCCGCTCCAGGTGTTCCCGCAAAGCTGCTGTGGCTCTTGCTGCACATCCCTCGCGCTCCGCCAGCCACCCTCTTCGTGTCTCTGCACAGCAACATGCGTCCTGTGCTCAGCTCTGCAGGGTGCCAGCCCTGCAAAAATACGACGCAGCAGCAGCCACCCGGGGAGGCACCATCGGTCATGGTTACAGGGTGCTTAACAAAGTGTAATGAAACGGCAGGTGCAGGCTCTGCGCTTCCCGCACGCCCATCCATTAGTGGGGACGGGACAGGAATGCTAATCCACCCACCTTGTGCTGCGCTCCGCGTGCTCCCAGCTGCACGACCGAGTCCGGTGCACCTGGCCTGACCCACTGACACGGGGCCGCATGGAGGGATGCACAGCAGCATGCTCCAGCGCAGGGCAGCCGCTCTGGCACAGGGCAGCACTCTTCAGCGTGGGGGGGATGCTCAATGCAGCGGGACATCCTCCGACATGGGGCTCCATTGTGGGGCAGTGCGCTCCAACACGAGGCGGCCACTCCAAGTAGGGCAGCGCGCTCCGAGGGGAGGCTGCTGCAGGTCCCCTCACAGCCTTGTCTCGCGCGGCCCGCTGGCCAGCACAGCCTTCGGCGCGTGGTGACACTCCCTTCCACACGCGAGCAACCCCAGCTAGCCCTGACTAGCGATGCAACCGCCCGGCTCATCCCTGAGCCCCGTGCACCCGGCCAGCCCTGGGGAAGGCAGGGGGTCCCCAGCCCCATGGTGCAGAGGGAACATTGGGGGACATCTGCAGCTGCCACCGTGCAGCGCTGGGAGCGGCAGGACGTGGCCTGGCCGTGTGGCTCCTGTGGCATCAGGGCTGTTGGGAGCAGACAGCAACCAGGTTGTGTGCTGCCCGCTTCGCCAGCCCCGGCCTCGCCGGCCCGCGGGGGAGGATGAGGCTCCCCGGCTAGACCGCAGCAGAGCGGGGCACAGGGCATGCCGGCAGCGGGGCCTGCAGCTCTGCCCCAGCAGCCCTTCCCCAGGGAGCCTGTCTGGAGCATGGGCAGAGCCCACAAAAGGGAGCACCACGAAGGCGCTTGCTCGCATGGGAAGGAATTCAGGAAACGCAGAGCCAGGGCACTGCCTACCTTGGGCCAGGCTCCCTCCAGGGCAGCAAGGCTTCAAGTCAAAGCATCTCATGGGGAGGAGAACAGGCACGGTTCCTCCTCTTTACCTTAGTGTTTTGCCACGGCAGAGAGACGGCCGACGGTCCTGCTGGGCAGGGGCTGCACACGCAGGGCTCCCACCTTCCTCTGGTGGCCAGGCAGGCACTGAGGCCCTGCTGTCCCGTCCTGCCGGCCCTCCGGCCCCTGCGAGGGAGCAGCGCGGTGGGACTGGGCAGCAGAGAGCAGGAACCTGTGCAAGGGGCAGGAGTGCAGGGGCTCTCCTCCTCTGTCCCCCTCCTCTCCGGCTGCGCGACCTGCTCGGGAAGGAGCCACCAGGGAGCGGGGGGAGCGGGGGGAGCGGGGGGTGCCCCGCACGGAGGGGGCAGCTCGCGGGGTCCCCGGGTTCCCCGCGCTGCCCGCCCCGCTCCCCGCTCAGCGCGAGCCCAAAGCCGCCCCGGGACGGGGCTGGGAAGGCGCCGGCGCCGCAGGAGCCTCGCGGCGAGGCGCTTGTGCGGGCGCAGAGCGCTCCCTGCCGCGCACCGCGCTCGGCACCGCGCGCGCGCGCCGCTGCGGGCGGGACCAGGGCGGGCGGGCGGAGCGGGGACCGGAGCGGGGCGGGCGGACCGGGGCGGGGGGACCGGGGCGGGCGGAGCGGCTCGGGAGGAGCAGGGACCG